>CAUZXS010006717.1:0-155413 GCA_963585895.1 Sepioteuthis lessoniana | reverse complement strand
GCTCCAAAATATAGAGAGCAAAAGGAAGCCTTCGTCAATATCCACATCTTTCAAAAGCCGAAAACAAAACTGTCTTACTCCCAAAGTATTCCGAAAAAAACATCTGAAAAAATAGAATCCGGGCATTGACAGTGAATCCAAATTGGAGATTTCCCTTCGGCATTAACGATCAATTTATGATGCTATAAAACCATATTTGCCTATCTTATTTTTCCCGGGAGTGTCTTATCCGAAAACTGCCAAGGTTTATTTTGCACGTACAATTCCTTGCAATTGAAATTAGAAAGCTTAATCAGAAAGTTTTCCATCTCTTTGACGCATCAAAATGTGCTCGTTTCAGAAAGAGGAAATTTATATTCTAAGGGCGTAAATTCGAACATGGGAATATATTTAGTGCGTAGAGGATCAAGTTTTCATAAAACAATTTATTAATGAAAATATATGGCTATAATTTATTACTCTATTTCTTTTTCTCCTACTTTTTAGTTTAATAATACGAAGACCTTCGACCAATTTATTTTTATTATCAAGTTTGTTCTCCAGCAATGAAGATATCAAATGTCTTCTTCAATGACTCACTCTGCACGATATCATCAAGATTGACCCTTTTTTTCAGGTTGGCAACCCTGATTAAAACATAGCCAACAAATGTTTATTTCGAACAATGGGAAAAATATTTAGTTCGTATTTGTCTCTCAAAATTCATGTTTAGCTGGCTAATCTTGTATTATTACTTGTGTTACAAAACAGAAGTCGTGTTGAAATTCTCTGTCAAACATTATGACAGTTGGACATGGATATTTGATAGGTTATCACAGGACTATAGAAATTGGTGCTTTTGGCACAATAACTAAAGTGTTATTAAAAGGCCTGGAGGACTTGGAAATCGGCGGACGAGTAGAGAGTATCCAAATGACAGCATTGTTGAGAACAGCCTGAACCCTAAGACGAGTCCTGGAGACTTGAGGAGAATTGCTGTCACTCAAACTCCAGTGAAAAACCGTCAGCTAATACTGATGTTAAAAACTCTAAAGGAGTAGATAATAATAATATATCTGCATCAGGAAGAAACTTAAAATAGACAAGGGATGTACTCAGAGAAACGGACCTAAGAACAGAAAGTGGATGACGATGCACGAGGAATTACATCTGAGAGATGACATAGACAAAGTATATGTGTCAAGAAAAGATAGTGGAAGATGACTTACCAACTTTGAGGATTTCATGTGTTCCTCCAGACAAGGACTTGAGGAATTCATAAAAAAAGAACCAAGAACAATTAATTGCTGCAATTAGCGAAAACAGTGACATCATTTGTGATAGAAGGAATTTGCACAAAATAATATTGCTTTAGTTATTACTATTTAATAGTAATATTATTAAATTATACCTGGTACACCAACAAGTATTACTTCTCTGGATCCATATAAACCCAAAATAATGTCTACGAAATGGTAACTCACCACTCCTCAGTGATCTTGAGTTGGAATATAACCACCAGAAGCAGTTTAGTGTCATATACCAGACACCCCTTTTCTGTGAGGGCTGACTTTTCTACGGGAGACACCATCAGCGTATTCTAAGCTTCACCAAGAGGAAAATAAATGAGTGGAGGAGGAATAGTAATAACAGTATCTATAAAAAGTATATTGAACAGAATATAAAACAAAGAGAAGAATAACGAGTAAAATATAAGAGCAAAAAAATAAAAATCAAGTGGCAATGATAAGGAATAACATATCAACCGAGAGTGTTGCAATGCAAGGCAACAATAATAAGATGGTGGAAAACTAGTTATAGAATAAAACTCATCAGTTTTGTGCAAAATATGGAAAAGAGAAATTTTTGTTGGACAGAACGCATTCAGATTGAAATACTAATGTTTTCACTGTATGTGACACCTGCTTATTTTCTCACAAAAGACATTAATGGTGAACAGTAAATCAAAAATAAATGACGGTGAATGAATAGAAGACTAGCTTGAAGAAAATTGTAATATTGCGATATGTTTTGCAAAAAGGAAAGATTAAGTTGAAGTTACCGAAAAGCAAAAAAATTAATAAAAAACAAAGATTCTCATAAATCGAATTTAATGCTATTTACAAATGGAGGCCTGAAGCGATTTGGGCTTATTAAAATGTACAAGTCTATATCGGAGATTATTCTAAAATTTTACAAAAATAAGTATGAAAAGTGCTGAAAGTCACATGCACATTCAGAGGCATATATGACTCTCTCTCTCTCTCTCTCTCTCTCTCTCTCTCTCTCTCTCTACATATATATATATATATACAGATAGAGAGAGGGAGAGAAAGAGAGAGAGAGAGAGAGAGAGAGAGAGAGATAATTGATGTAGAAGCTGTTTATTTCTAATATAGAAAGGAATAAACAATGAAACGTTAATTTTCTATAAAATAGTTCGCTTAAAGTTTTCTCTATTTTTTTCCAGTTGACCGAAACACCTCTAAAGCAATTGAACTGAAATTTCCATAAGTAACTGAAGATATTTCCAATGAAATATTTGGTGTGATGTACCGTTCCGGCTGAATCACGATTACAAAGACACACAGACAGAAACATGCATATATATATAGAGAGAGAGAGAGAAAGAGAAAGAGAGAGAGAGAGAGAGAAAGAGAGAGAGAGAGAGAGAATTGATACGTATTTTAATGAATTGATAAAAAAGTTTTGAATACTTCCAGAGGTTTTTCTCTGTAAATGATGTGTGTTTTGAAGTATTGAACCTGAAACTATAATACCAAAACATAAAAGGAAAAAAAAATCAGCTTCTTCAATTGAGGCTCCTTAAGAACAAATACACTTATTTTAACGAGTTTATATTCGGCAGAAATCCATCTAGATCTTCTCATTTATATGGTTTAAAGTTAAGTGGTCGTATGTTTTAAAAAATTGACTTTCCCAGTAACCTTTGTTATATAATTGCTGAAGGATTTTTTTTGTATTATCATTTTTCGTTTTATATATCTTATCTTTCGGTTTAGTTAGGCTTAGAACCTTTTAGCGGGTTGATCTTTCGGACCTGGGCGAGGCCAGACAGTTTGTGGACTGCGGGGTGCGCGCGTGCGTTGGTTGAGTCAGTACGTTGAGAGCTGACGATAGACGAACAGTCAGCATAGTAAAAACTGTGTCTCTCTCTCCTCGTGTCGAAAACCTAAACTTAAAGAAGGTAATAAAATTTCGTACCTATACCAAGAGAGTCGTCAGTGTTTCGTATTTTTTCGGATTCCTATGCGTATGAACATTCTATGTGTATGAACATTATGAACGTTTTATGCATCTTGAATATTTTGGCCGTATGTTACACCTTAAGATTTAGATGGATCCTTAATCTAATAAATAAGAAGAAAGTTGTACGAATCTCGGTTTAATGAATAAAAAAAAAATGGTGCAAAACTTACAAAAACTTGTGTATCTCAAAAACACTGCCGTTCGTTAACCATAAAGCCTGGCCTCATAAGTTTATTTCAAATTGATACTTTATTATCTTGATAAAGTTTATGCATGTAGACATTCTAGTCATCAATCTAGTTAGATGTCTAAAAAGCATTAGGTTTTCTCATCTGGGCTTGCATTTCTGTTCAAATTAATTTGGAAATTACAAAAAGTAAAGTTTAAGTCTCAACTCATATTTACAAATGTTCACATATACATGTACATAAATATAAGAAGGGAGATAAATATATTCTGGGTTAGGAAGAGCAGGATGGAGAAGATACGAGTGGAAAAAACTTTATAAGATGTACTTGATTAGTGGATAGCCCTAAATGTCATAAAAAGAGACTGCTGAAGAAGAAAACAAATTCGGCTTGTAGGTGTGATGGTTTTGGTTGTGAACTTCCTCTTAAGGCTGGATATGGCAGTCAGATGAAGTATCATGATGTATGTTGACGGGACACAGTTCTTTTTAGACTAGGGGAATGCACTTCCATAATTTGCAGTAAAGTATGCAAGTATTTTTCCGGGTGGAAAAGGCATGTTGCTATACACAAAACATTTCTGTAAGAGTTGAATCTATAATAACGTCTTCAGTCAACCCTTCGTTTGCATGGCGTGTCTGCTTGAAGGTTTATAAGAGTGCTGCCGGGTTTTAAAATCATTTGAGAGGACACAGTAGAAGAGTGGGGTGTTTTAACAAACGGTGCTGGACAATCCAGAGATGGAAATCATTTTAATGGTGCAATAATCATCATCAAATAAAAGTAAAAGGGGATCAATGTTTCCGTAGCCTGACAGGGAGTCTCTGTACAATATACATTGTGATATATATTCTAGCAAAATAGTTTCAAGTCCAATCCATGGATAGTTCATTGCTGCTTTCCTCACATACATAACAATTTTCGATTAATAGACCTAACAGATTTGGATGTGGCAATATTATATTTTTCTATCTCTAAATTATGTAGTCGAATTTCAGGAAATAAAAATAAATGCTATATGCAAAGAAAGAAAGAAAGAAAGAGGTGACATCTCCACCCTAAAGGGTAGGCTTTTGAAACAAGTGGACAAGTTCACCTACCTTGGAAGCAATGTCTCATCAAGAGAGAACGACGTCAACACGAGACTGGCATAGGCATGGATAGCTAACAATAGGCTATCGGTCATATGTAAGACCGATAAAATAAAACGCAGTTTTCCCCCGCAGCGGTCGTATTGATACTGCTATATGGATGCACAACATGAACAATAACTAAGTGCATAGAGATAAAGTTTAACAGCAATTACTCAATAATGCTGCGAGCTATACTGAACAAGTCTTAGAGGAAACATCCCACAAAACAGCAGCTGTACAGCCACCTACAACCCATCACGAAAACTATCAAACTAGCAGACATTCGGGATACTGCTGGAGAAGTAAGAATTAACTCATAAGTGATATAATCCTGTGGAACCCTTCATATGGCTGAGCAAAGACAGGATTGCCATTTAGAACAAAGCTGTATTGGAACAAAGCTGTTGTATATAAATACAACAGCTTTGTTCCGATACTGGATATACCCTTCAAGACCTCCCGGGAGAGATAGACGATAGATACGCGTAACGAGAGAGGGTCAGGGAGATCCATCCTGGCAGTGCGACATGTTGATGATAATTTGCAATGAGTTATTGTTTTGCCATATTTTTTATATCATGGAACTTTCCTTATTTATCGTATATTTTTCCCGAGTTTTTTGCTAGTTTCTTTATATCAGGTTCCATTTGATAAAGAACTTGCCCTAGGTTCTACTCACAAGAGTTGTTGATCATATTGATTGATTATCTTCAGATAGACTGTGATCTTTTGAGTTACTTGTCCGTTTTTGTTTAATTTGGGTTCGAAACATATTGTTGTATACTTCTCAACTCTCGATTTTGACTGGACTGGTTGTCTAAAAATCTCACCGTGTTGTTCTCAAATCACGTGGTATCCTTCCGGTTACACACCTGCTCGACCGGCCTACCCCGACACACTGCTACCCTCCTGTTTACTAATCACAACGTGACAGCTTGTCAAAGCACACGGGGTCACCAAGAACGAACCCAAAATCTATGTCAACGATCACTATATAAGAATATCTTATTGGAAAGATATCAAAAGCCGAAATGCTTTGATTAGCGTATTAATTATTGAAAAAGTTTAGTACGATAGTAACGGTGTTGAATGCTATTTTATTTACATTTTGTAGTTTCGGTTAAATTCTGAGGGTTTCGAGGATTTGTAAGCCTTTTTTGTTGTTATTTTTATTCAGATTTTAGAGTCATTGGAAAGGATTTGTAATATTTAAAATTATGTGTGAATCAAATTTCAACAAACCCTTCTGGCTATTCTGAAGCTGCACTTATTTTATTATCTTGTTTAATCAAGTGTGGAATTACGATCAACACTAACCCTTTTACTCAATATTCTCCGATTTTCGTTAACTCCCAGATCAATATATTTTTCCAGGAAAAATACTGTTTCAAAAACTGTTGCTTTAAAAATATGAATCACGATAAAATAGTCAATGTAAATGGTATAAGAACATTCAAAATTGTATTTTCTAAATAAAATCAATAAAAATCCTGTTTTTTTTTGGGGGGGTGCTTTTAATTTTTCTATAATTATCATCCATAATGGTTGGTCATGTGGTACTCGTACCATTGTGCATAGCTGTTGTTGATACTTTTGTGCCACTATAAGCTCTTCTGTTCATAGGTGGTAATAATTTGTTGCAGTAAATAATATGCCTGTAGTTGACAGTTTGTCTGTATGGGTAAATATGGATCTTAATTAATAATGAACATGCATTTGAATATTTTGGCCGTATGTTAAGGCACTTCTCAATAAAGATAAAATTGTAATTTTTTTATATGTCCATAAAAAGAAGTATACGGTTCTAGTTGGTTAAGGATATGTCGTGTTCTACTTTAATCCAGGGAGGGTCAATTTACTTTTCTGGATGCCAGAATCCTATATATTCAGGGAAGGGGGACAATCAGAACTGAATTAGTGGAGTTAGGATCCAGAGCAGAGTGAACCCACATGTGACCCAGAGAGTGAACCCCTTTCAACCCACTACTGCTTAATTCCCCGAGTGAATAAGCAGCAGTGGGTTACAAAGGTTAAAAAAAATCAGTAGTCTGCAATTTAGACTCAGAGTGGAAGAGAAAATTATCCAGCGCCCAAGTCAATATTGCGAAGTGACATCCATACATCCTACAAGGACAAACACTGGAATTCGTTTTTTTTCTTCTCGTTTTTATTTTTGTGGTGGTGACCCAGAGTTTATACAACTTCGACCAAAATCATCGGTTGATTAATTTTGTCTTAAAGGAATCAGCACAACGTTGGATGGAGTCGTTTAGCATCGGTGGCGATACAGGATATGGACTGAAACACACAGAAAGAAAAAAGGGTAAAAGGAAGTACTGCATCGACAATTCATAAAAAGAAATTAATGAAGATTTTGAGTCTTTGGTTAAGAAGTGTAAATCTAAAAGAAAAAAGAAACAGAAATCATTGCCCGTTGTTTCCTATTTCAGATCGAAATTTAATTCCCACCTATGTGAGTAGTTCCGGTTTGAACTGAATAAAATATGTCGATTATTATTGCTTGAATCCATCAATGTCATATGCTACAATAGATGAATTGCTAGCACCAGGTGTAAATATTGAATTATATATTTCGCTGTTTGCTTTCCGTGCTTTACACTCACTCGAAATCTTTTGCAAAATTTGTTATTTCATTCTAAATTCGAGTATTTTTGATATTTTTCACTTAGGTTGTTGCCATGGAAATGCATAGATATAAATGATATGAGTCATTTTATACTGAGTACGTTCTACAAGAAATCATCTCATATTCAGCTTCAACATTGAGTGAAATTAGTAACTATTAAGTCGATATTGATCATGATGACTCAGATACAGACACCGACACTTACTTTAGAAAAAAAGACTGAACGAAAAGAAGTCGGGAAATTGTCTGATTTTATTCAGAAAAGGTTCTTTCTCTGATTCTAATTCTATAACAATTTTATCCATAATCAGAAAAGGTTTTAAGTAAACGTTTTACGATAAACTTCGTTATTTATGTATTTATTTATTGATAATACTGTACTTGGAGCTTTCGAAGATTATTTCCTTTGTTTTTATGATGTATCAACAATTGTACGTTATTTAAAGCCAAATCCTCGTTATTCATATATATTGAATAATAATTAGTTGTAATCATTTTATTGATAACATTTTAAATTAATTCTTTTGTACACAGTTAAATGGTTCCTAGTATTCCTAATGAATCACAAACAATTCAATTAAACATCAGTCATGTTTAAATATTATAGTGTGAAAATGTGTATACCCCAGAACAAAAGATATTGTAGTGTCCCTATTGCATTCCTCATTGTTATTTTATTTGTTTTTCTTTGTCTTCTCGAAATTATGGGTGGAGTGACTGCAGATTTCGTCACGTGTCACCGGGTCTCTTCGCAGAGATCTTGGCATTTTCCTTGATGTATGAAGCATCCCTGTTAATTTCTTATCTTGAGTTATTTATTTTCTAATTTTCTATTTTGCATCAAACTGTACTGCAAAAAAAATGGCCCCACCTTTTGCAACTCCTGGGGTCGATTTAGGGACACCCAATGCATGGAATCCTACATAATTTGTTCTGATGTGTGAAAACAAATATTAGAATTTCTATAAAGCAACGATATCATTCCAAAGATAAGAGCGTCAACAGTTAAACAAGGAACGTCTAAATGAAAAGCATTTTGGAATGTTATAAATTATTCATGAAGAATTTACTTGAAAGAAATTGCCTCCGTTACCGATTTTATTATACAAAAAGCGAATAATATTTTTTAATAACAAAGAACAAACAAAATAAACAAAGCTTTGTCTTCTTCTGTATAGGCACCTGGGGTAACGGCTGTAGTAAAATAAAAGTAACACGGTGGTGCACGTTCAAATCATGGAAGCATTTTTTTTCCTTTTCTCTTCAGGTTTATACCATTCGGAAAGCTGTGGATCTTCGTCCCATCTATGGGTAAATAGTCAGGCAGATTAGGCTTTTTAAAACTTTTGCACGGAAACCGATATAGGGGAATAACTCAGGATTCAAAATTCCCTGTACTTCACAAAAATTTGATCTTGCATCGCTTCCAAACCGTCTCCAAAATTTATTTTTACAGCCAGTTAAATTGACAATCTTTATGTACGTCTTTACAAAATTAGACAAACTGATATATATATATATATATATATATATATATATATATATATATATATATATATATATATTCACCACCGGAAGCATAAAATCATTCCAGCGAATCGAAAGGATATATACAAAAATATGTAGAAAAGTATGCCTATATTTCTTATGAAATATATATATATATATATATATATACCCACACACACACATGTATATATGTAGAAAAACTGATAACAACGATCAAAGTAGAAAGAATGATTTATTGAGAGGTCAACACTACAGCGTTTTGGTTCTGCAGAACCATCATCAGGGCCATGAGGGGTGATATTAACAATTTTAGTTAACGATTCCATCGTTAATTTAGGAATGTGAAATACAAAAAACCTAGGAGAAAATGTGTATAACGAGAAAAAGTTGGCCGTTTAACTGGCGAATCAGCGTTTGATGTTTTAAATTATGTCATTTGACTTATTAGGAATATTGTATAGAATTTATGCACGTTTGTTTAACGATAAAGATTTCGGGTCAGAAGGAAGAAACGAAAAGAAAGAAAGAAAGAAAAATAGAAAGCATCAAAATTATGAGATATGCGGAAAATATTAAATAGGATGGAATATATTGTAGCTATCTAAAATGTGTTTGCTTAAGTAAGGAGAAATATTATAAAAGCCAGGATGATTATTTAGGGAATTGAGGAATGAGATAGCGGCGGCTTCGAATATTCGTCCAAGATTTTTATTACGGATGTAAGTGAGCATCTTAGCAGAGTTGAAGTTAAAGTTATGATTATGTTGAGAAATTCTTCTGTCTCTTTTGTGCTCTTTCAAACGAACATGAAGGTTCCGAGATGTTTCGCCGATGTATTTAAGCTTACAATCCTTATAGGTTTTTACTTCGGTTAGGTAACCAGTCCAGAAGGAAGAGTGTCTCAGAATTCCAAACCAAATTTACTCGGCTTAAAAAAATCTAACTTCGTGATGGAGGCTTAGGGTAAATTCATTCAAATCAAAAATGCCACAGTTCGTGAAAACAAGAAGCCGAACAACCTGGACTGATCTTCACTTAGATTAATCAGAAAATTGTCTTTATCTTTATTGTTAAGCGATAAAAACTAATAGCCTTCCTTTCAGATATTTTAACAAGTAAACGTTAACGGCTTCAGTATAGATGCTGGCTGTGACTGAAAAAATTCTCTGTTTTCTAAAAGTTCAGGAACAGATATTTCTCTGTCGCTGATTATTGTTACGTTGCTGTTGTTGATGATGATGATGATCATGTCAATGATCATGGCAAAGGGAAAACAGAACTCACTTCAAACGTAAGTTCTACAATTTTTATTCTCTTTACTTCATTTAGTATCAGTATCAGCGAAAATATCTGAAATGTTTGACGTATAGTTGCTGTTTAAGCAGAGATGCGCAATACAGTCAATGTTTCAAGACGACCCCACTTCTCTGGGTTATTTAAAAGCGTTGTTATATCAGCTCTCGCAACCATTTTTCTTGCTCCGGCATCCAGTCACAAAATGAATACTCTTGGAAATATCCAATGTTCTTCAATGGGGTTCTTCAAAAAGTGCAACCCGAATTCTGAGAGCTTAGGGGTTCACCTGACCTGCTTTTTTGACCACTACAATGACTGATGAGGTCTTCAGGATTAAGATGGCTCTATGTTAATCGCAGTTTTCTCTCTAGAGGGTAAGAGGTAGTGTATATTATTGTATTTATCGTATGGAAGCTCGTTTTTCTAACTGAATTTATCTGATAAATATTACCAATCTACTCGCACCTTGTGACCACTTTACCAATCGCTTACAATATTGCTCTAATACGCTATCTTTTATTACTGATTGAGGACTTCTTCGGTGCGTCATCATCTCAATTGCCAATCAGCACACCCAACATTCTCCTGGGATGTTTTTTTTCTTGTAAACCTTAGATGTAAGGATAATATTCACACCGACATGTTTTCATAAGAACATTTTTTAAGAATTAAAAAAATTGTGATTCGATTACCCTAAAGAAAACTTCCGTATTTTTTTAAATTTAAATCTATCAGGTGAACACATTCACACACACATACACACACACACACACACACACAAAATTAAACTGTTCTTTACATTTAAAAAATGTTAGACATTTTTACTTTTACCTTATATAAACTGGAAAAAAACAGTGTACACACACACACACACACACACACACACACATGTATATATATATATATATATATATATACTTCGACTAAAATTTATATATTATTCCGCCCACTGTACTAATAAATCGTTGCTTCCCTTAAAGTCTGAGACAAGTATTTGTTTTTGGAAAAATAAATAAATATTGCAACTCCCCAGCTCAAAATTTCCTATCATCACCCTTAAATAATTCAAGATTTAAGCAAACGCGTACTCGATAGCCAATTTAGTCTTATTCAAACCCTGAATACATCTAATGTGCAATTATTAATTTATTTTTTTTCCTGTCAATCGGGAGCTTCTTTCATTCAATTGGCGTCTCAGTCAGTCCGAACAATACGCGAGTAATCCACCATTTTTTTTTTACTATCAGTTCGAAAGGTCGAGACAGCAATCATTAATTTCTAAAGCAAAGTAAATTTTGTTCCTTTCTGAAATGTTTAATATTATTTGACTACATACATAAGATATATATATATATATATATATATATATATATATATATAGGCATAGATTCTCTGAGGCAAACAGTGTATGACTGAAAACTATGCAACAAGAAGATTGCACAGCGCCAATAATTTTGGTACACATAACTTAAAACACACAGATTACAAGGTTTTGATTTTTTCAAAGATTATAGAAAACAATATTGGACCACCAAAACTAACTTCAAATTAAAATAAAATAACACAAACTGCACACACATAAAATCTATACACAGACATACACATATATGTATATTCACACACACACACACACACACACACACACACACACACACACACACACACACACATTCAGAATAGCATAGCATTAACTCACCATAATTTAGTTCTGTCTTTTCAATCACATCTTGGAAATTACAAACAAAAAAAAACAACAAAAAAAACGCAACGGTAAATTCTTTGGTATATTCACAAATTTCTAATTAGTTTAATTAACCACAGTAATGCAGTCTTAATTTTAAAAAAAGGTTTGAATTAATTAACGAACTTGGAATCGAACGTACCACCCATCTGCTATGTCTGTGTAGAAAAGATCAATAATAGAGCGCTAAATAATGGACTTTAAAGAATGATGAATTTTAATTAACTAACTAATTGAAGTCAGTTTTGTAATGCAAAGTTGAGAAGTCCAAACTACACATACAGCTAAGTATTTTTAAAACTCTAAAATGATTACGACGAACAAAAATGAATCATGTTTACTTTGAGTGGAACTTCAATTAGTTTTCAAATTCAGTCTGAGATTTACATGCTTACAATATGTGAATTTAAATATGTACAGGTCAATTTTAAGTGGTGTTTAACTAGCTTGAATCCAGAATTTTCTTTCTCCCAGATCAGTTGCCATATTAAGATTGAAGAGCTCTGCTATATACTCATAGCTGGAGGGAGAATAGTTGGATATATACCTTCCCCAAGAGTTTTATCAATTTGTGAAATGCAAACAGCTTCGTCCAGAATTTGATCTCGAGTTGCCGTATCCATTTGCCACGACTGTAAGTATACATCCCGAACGCATAAATATGTATATATGGAAAAATGGTGGATTTTGTAAATCCGAGCAGATGAAAAAAAATAAATGAAAAATTGGATAAACTAACACTGACAACATATTTCAATTGATATTTTGTCTTTATTTCATTCTGAAGAAGTATTTCTGAAATAAAGACGAAATATCAATTTGAATCCATTTTCAATGTTTAGTTTATCCCCTTTTCCATTTATTTTTCTTTATGATATATATGTGTGTGTCTGTGCGCGCGTTCGCCTATGCGCTTGTGTGTGTGCATTTATATATATATTAAGTAAAAGTAAAGTTGGCGACCTTAGTCGAGGTTAACGCGACTGCTCCTTTTTCAATGTCTACTACAGCGATGTGTACGGGAGGACTCTTCTCCATTCCCTGGATTGCCCCTCTTTACCCTTGATCCATACCTTATAATGTTGAGTGTCAAGCAAGGTGGCATCAAGAACCATATTTTAACTCTTTGGTATGATTCGACCTGGAATTGGACCCCGGGCTCCCAGGCCATTGACGAACATTCTGATCATTAGCCCAATTGTCCGGTGCTATATACATATATATATATAGAGAGACAGAGACAGAGAGAGACAGAGAGACAGAGAGAGAGACAGAGAGAGAGACAGAGAGAGAAAAAAAACAAGATTCTCTTTCATTCACCATGTACAGATGAATAATAAAATATTTGATATCTTTAAACTTGTAACGCCAATTACCCTGATAGGACCCTATCCGGTGCTACAACTCCGGGCCAGAATGAACCTTGAAGGCATAGCAATAAAGTAGTACTCCGTATTCCTCAAAGCTCCTGCATTATCAGAGCCTCGTCCACAGATTGTTTAGTATCATCCCCAGGACACTTGTTTGGAGAGACATATTCATATGCAAAGATGCAATTGGTATATTCTATAGCCCCAAAGGACTTGGCCATCTTGAGATAAATAGATAGATAGATATTTGGGGGCAAATTACACATTTTCTTCATCCATATTCTTTTCTCTTAAACCAAAGATACAAGGATTTGATCATTTCCAGTGGAACATATGCCCCTCCCAAAAAAACAAAAAACAAAAACAAAACATTATTCGCGATTATTTTATATCTGTGTGTATCCGTATATAAATATATGCATTTTTTTTTCGATATACTACATAGACATATGGTTGGTTACAGAGTTTCAGCCATGTAGATTTTGGTAATAGAATATATCTAATAATATCAGTTTTGATAGTAAAATATTCCACTAAAAGGGATAAAATACTGGTTTCCAATGTTTGGAAACATATTTTTAAATTCATAAGGATATAGTTACACATGAACTGAATTGAGATTCAGTGACAGAATTAGCCCCAAAATTAGATTGATTTAGATACTCAGGCGCGCGCGTGCACAACGATAATTAACACACACACACACATATACACAAATAAGCAAACACAAAAGAGATTCTACTGCAGGTATAAAAGGTGCATTGCTTATGAAGATATTTGTTGTCTACTTGTAACATAACGATTGTAAATAGACATTCATACCACCATGTCCTCGAACGTGTTAATGGCCGTATTGCTGTTTTAAATAGTAGTTGGACGCTGTGGTGATCCCTCTGTGGGAAAAGTTGTCGGACGCAAGAAACTCTTTGTTTACTGCATAAATGTTTATTCACTACAAAAATTTGTAAGTAGTCGCCGGGAGAAAGAAAGAGAGTATGGAATTTGAGTCAACCGCGTTAGAGAGGCAAAGAAACAATATGTCATGAGGAGAAAGAGAGAGCAAACATAGACCTTGAATTTTCTTCCTGGTTTTCTGTTGTAGTTGTAACAAGTTCGTCCGCTGATTTTATCTTTACTGGTTCACGTCTGGTATGTGGTTCCTTTTCGGAGATCATCCCAAAATGGTGGCCTGTAATTTTTCCCGTCTTTACATCTTCTTGCGTAGTGCCCGAATGCCTCTCTCTACCTTGCCAAATCTTCTTTCGGGCAAATACCCTTGGGAAATGTATGAACCCCCTTATTCTCCCAGCTATGGGTTAATAGTACCATTACTGTTCTTCTAAAAGAATAGCTTTGGCATTAAATGACCTACAAATGTTGATATGCCATTAAACAAAGAAACCAAACCAAACCAAGTCTTCTTGCCATCGCCTTCAAACCGAATTTATTTCCACCTGGTGTCGGAGGGTGGACCTTATCCGTTTCCGATAGTTCCACAGAAGATTTGGACCTCCGGTTTTTCAAGTGATTTTTTAATCACCCGTGATTGGCGGACTAAAAATTGCCTAAGCTTAATTCTCTCAGAGGTCAGCTATTTGCTCCCGTAGAATTTTTATCTGCTCTTTTTTCTTATTACTTTTTTCTCACTCCTTCCCCAGAAATTAACCTCTCATTCTCTTCATAACTTAGACCTACCATATATCGTGACATACTGTTCGATTCATCTCTTCGAAGCTCAAGAGCTGTCGATTTTAAACTTTCGAAATTAAACTACAAGCAATAATACCAGAGATGTAATTATTTTTATACTAAATATGCGTCTTATTTACCGGTAAATACAGTAGATAGATATTTTTTGGCTTTATCGTGAAGGGGCAGGACATTTTAGAACAACTGCCAACTTTATTCATATGTTCATGACCCATGACCATTGATTTCCCTTTAATTTGTCTAAGCTCTTGGCAAAAACCACCCATCAGTTGAGTTTCATGCCACATCAGGAGTTAAGACATTCTGAAAGAGTCACGGTAGATAACGCAGGCTTAAATCCGCATAATCTCTATCGACACGCTATAAGCTAAGATAATCCTACTTGATTGAGTAATCATTAGGGATGATAAGCTATCCTAAAACCTTTAAAATTTTCCTGTGGACCCAGCAGGAAGGTTGTTCGCCAGGATCTCCCAATAGATTACTGTCTACTTTTAATCATTTCTTTTCCGTCAGGCGAAAATACCTTAGATCCGATTTTGCAATGCTCACAAGGGTCAAGTAAGTCCAAACTATTTAATGTTTCTTTTGAGTTCTCATAGATATTATCCCCCTCAGATCAGAAGCAAAATAAATGTTATTCTACTTTTCTTTTTAATCAATTTTAGCCTTCAGAGAAGCTTTACAAGATCAAACAGCGAGAAGAATTGTCCTATTTATTTTCACGGTAAATAGAGACCATACTAACACCATTGAATTGGGTAGGGTAAAAGTCAAAAGGCAGCCAATTGTATTACACAATGCAATACTACTTTATTACCTTCATATCACCCTCTTTATAAATCACATGGCCATAAAAAAGGAATCGTTACTCTAGTCGATTTATTCGAATGTATTTGCGAGATTACACAGTTAGAAATCATTGACATTCAACAGGAAACATCTGATATGTAGGCATCGCAAAGGGGTTCTGTTGTCATGTTGTGTTAACCATAATACCAGCTATGTTCTGGGTATGTCACCGAAATATCTGGTTGGGAAACTCCAGTCTTTGAGCTTTGGGGAATGTGGAATGCCCCTTCATTGCCATTACTCACAAGTTCATTCTGACCCGGAGTGGTAGTACCTTTCAGGGTCTCACCTATTGATCAAATAAAATTGTTTTCCATTTGGTTGCGTGCGAGCAGTTGACTGAAGTTGAGTTGAATTGTTAATGCTTAAGAGCGATGCTCGAATTTATTTAAATGAGTGCAAACAAAACTATTAGTGTTAGATGGTTATGGTTAAAGCCATTTAAGTAATAATAAATATGATTATGCGTGTTAAGTAGGAATTACTTGAAACGATTCAACCGTCTGCAAAAACTGAATATAGCGTAGCACTACATGGAACAATTTAGCTGTGATCTAATGAATGAGTTGCGGTGAATAGAATGATTACTGTTAAATATCAGTGCTTGAAATCATTTAACTTTGTGCAAATAAAACTATTAGTGTGTGCAACACTTGAAACCGCTTAAGTGTGTGAAAACAAATGACTGATATCGAATAGAATCATTAATGTTTTTATAGCAATACTTGAAACTATTTTACTGTGTGCAAACACTAACAATACTTAATTATATGCAAAGGAATTAGCTTTTACTCATTTAAAAATAAAATTACCTCCAAACTGTTCATATCCAAATCATATTGTATAAACACTTAACTATGTGCAAACAAATGACTGATATTAAATTAAATTGTAAGTTTTATATTGTAGTAATTTAGACCATTTAACTGTGTGTAAACAGATGATCTCTTGCTTGTTTAAAAATGTCATCTACGAACTATTTGTTTACAAATATTGTACTATGTGGTGAAATAATTATTCGTAAATATGAACATTTTTATTTTTATCTTCTCAAATAGAGTCTGAATAAATTTTTATATACATTTACTGTATAAGGATATAGTAAGTAAAAGTAAAGTTGGCGACCTTAATTGAGGTTAACCCGAAGGCTCCCTTTTCGATAGCTACTACACTAAGGTGTAGGGGAGGGCGCTACTACTTTTCCTGGATTCCTCCAGTTTACCCTTGATCCGCATCTCAAAATGCTGAATGTTAAGCAAGGAGGCATCAAGTACCATTTTTAAAGTCTTTGGTATGACTCGACCTGGGATTGAACCCAGGTCTCTCGGGCCATTAGCGAACACTGTAAACATAATGCTAATGTCCGGTATAGGGATATATTCTACTAATATGCGTATATAAACTTAAGTTACAATTAATTTTACTGCAATGAATGTTATTTATTCATTTTCATGAGTAAAAAAAAGTAATCGCACAGTACAAAAAATAACGCATTATCTTCATTCAATACTTTGTAGAATACCCTTTATTCACTTCAACAACCATTTATCGCTTTCTGTAGTTCTCAATTAATTTCTTGCCATAATTAATTGGTATTACGTGTAATTCTTTCTGACATATTCTCTTCAAATTATTGATGTTTGCTGGTGCTCTTTTTCGGATTTAAATTTTCAAAAACCGCCACAAGTTCTCAATTGGATTCAAATCCGAGGACTGACTTGGCCATTGCAAAACATTAAGATTATTTTCAGACATACACTTCTCCGTAGATTTTGCTGTATGCATGGGGTCATTATCCTGCTGGAAAATGTAATCAGAAGTTAGCTCAAGACACTCAACAGAAGACATCAAATTTTCTTGCAAGATTTGTTTATATTCTTGGGCATTCATTTTACCGTCTACTACTGATATCATTCCCACACCTTCCACTGGAAAACATCCCCAAATCATTATACTGCCACCGCCAAATTAGATAGTTGTTACTGTGTTGATGACTAGACTTTGCCATCTTTTCTCCACACAGGATTTCGATAATTATGACCAAACAACTCAATTTCAGTTACATCTGTCCCTAATACTCTTTTTCAAAACGAATTTTCCATTTTTTCATATCGTCTTAGGAATTTCAACCTTGTATCTCAATGTCGTTTCAATAGAAGAGAAGTTTTCTTTGGTCTCCAAGACTTTAAAACATTCCTTAATATTTCACTAGTTATTGTTCGTTTGGTCGTACTACATCCTGATGAACACAAATCTTCCTGCAGCTCTTCACGCGTAACCATTGGATTTTGGTTAATCCTAATTTTCTTGATAACCCAAGAGAAATCTCCCTAGGGGCACCTGTCTTTTGTGCTTTCAACTGTCAACTTACGTCTCTCAAATCTTGCAATGGATGAACTTATCATATTAAAAGGAATATCCAGGTTGCTTGAAATATTTTTATGACTTTCTACATCTTTAGAAAGCTTAAAAATCGGTGCTTTTTGTCAATTACTCAATTCTTTGCCTCTTGCTATGATCAGAACCTTCTCGTACGATAAGCAAGTACAGATAGTTCCGAATAGAATTTTCAGACTAATTTTAGTTACTCATAACATTAATGGAACATTCTTGACGGTTAACTATGGGTACTGGTAGCATTATTGGAACATTCTAAAAGGCTAACTTGGGTTCTGATCATATTTACTAACCCCTCCGCTCGGGCAGGATATGACACAAGGTCAATTTTTAAGCGGAGTTTAACAGGTTTCAATTCAGAGTTTTCCTTCTCCTAGATTAGTTGCCTCACCAAGGCTGAAGAACCTAGTCTGCCCTACTATTTACCCATAGCTGGAGGGAGAATATTTTGGATTCATACATTTCCCAAGGGTATTAGTGCTATGTGAAATGCAATCAGTCAGGTCCAGGAATTGAACTTGGGTTCTGATAGCATTATTGGAACAATCTAGAAAAATATTGTAACAATGCTGTACCGTACGAGTACTTTTTTCATTCATAAAAATAAATAAATTGCATTAATTTCTGTAAAATTAATTGTAACCTAAGTTTATGTCCACATATTAGTAGGATATATCCTTATAGAGTAAAAATATATAAACATTTTGTTCATGCTATGTTTGAAAGATAAAAAATAAAAATTGTCATATGTAGGAATATTAATTTCATCCCACTGTACATCTAATACATTTACGTATAAACATGATTCGGTATTAAATAACCTATAAGTGTCTATATGCCATAAAACCAAATCGTCCGAATAACAATCCATCCAGACCAGCTTTTATTGCCTTTCATTCGGGTCTAAGGAAACTTTCCCTTCCTATTAATATTTATTTCATAGATAAATAGGGAAACAGTCGTCGAAGAATGCGTTGGGATCCACTGCGCACTGATCAGCTTCGCTCGAACTAATCGCCGAATAGATTATTGTGCAATGCTCTCGGGGTAACGTGTCAGGATGAAGATGAGATTACGAATTGAATAGGCCAACATCAAAGAGGTCGCCAGCGGTGACTCCTTTGTTATTCGTCACCGTTGCTATGTCGGTTATAAGGTTAATATCATTTGTGTAGAGTTCAGATGTCGTGAAGCTAAAAGAAAAGTTAAGTGTCAAGTAGCGATCATCTGGGAAGGTTTCATGGTCGCATATGTTTTAAATACAAGTATTCAAACGCATGGACATAGAGTGCGATCTGCAAATTTATGAACAGGCATCTTATCATTATTCAAATTTATACATAAAGATATAACTACGAAGGTACAAAATAAGAAATGTTAATTCCTACACATCATTTACATTTAAGAATATAACTGTTATCGCGGTAGAAAATGGACGAGTCTGTTTGCATTTAACAGAATTCTAATACTCCTGGGAAAGTTGTTGATAAACAATTATCCTCCCTACAAGGAATAATTAGGGCGTATTGGGTTATTAACATTGGGGTGCCAACCTTTCTGGGAAAATGAGATATCAGAAACAGGCCTCTAAAAATTCATCTAGTGTCGCTTTTTACTCCTGGCAGACTGGCTGAGTAAATATATAAAAATGGAAAGAAAAACAATTGTATGAATATTTCAAATGACAAACAAGCGAAATCTCACATGAGATCTCTTGGATGTAGCAAAGAAAAGGTAACCTTAAGAAAGAAACTGAATTTCTTCTCGTTGCTCTAAAAATAACGCCCTAAGGACTATGTCAAAGCAAGAATAGACAAGACGCAACAAAATAACAGATGTAAATTATGCAGTGATTAAGAGGAAACAGTATCGATGTGACCGCTGCCTGGAAGAAACTGCGTTTCATTTTATCGGTTAGGTCTTTTCTTCCAGGCAGCGGTCACATCGATACTGCTATATGGATGCACTACATGGACGCTAACAAAACGGCTGGAGAAGAAACTAGATGGCAATTACACAAGAATGCTGCGTGCAATCCTGAACAAGTCCTGGCAGCAACACCCCACAAGACACCAACTGTACGGCCACCTGCCCCCTATCACGAAAACTATTCAAGTAAGACGAACCAGACATGCAAGACACTGCTGGAGAAGCAGATATGAACTCATAAGAGATGTACTCTTATGGATCCCCACACATGGCCGCGCAAAAGCAGGACGACCAGCTCGAACGTACATTCAGCAGCTATGTGAGGATACAGGATGTTGTCCTGAAGACCTACCTAGGGCGATGAACGATAGGGAGGAGTGGCGAGAGAGGGTCAGGGATATCCGTGCTGCCAGCACGATATGATGATGATGATGATGATGATGATGAAGAGGAAACGATGAATCACCTAATAAGCGATTGCAGTGAATCAGTACGAAGAGATTATTAGAATAGACAAGACAAGGTAGGGAATGTGATCCACTAGGAATCGTGCCAGAAGTTTACATTTGACATACACAACCCAGAATCCGTCCGGAAGAATGTGATGCACACAATTTTCTGGGATTTTAAGATATAAATGCATCACCTAATCTCGGCTGTACTACCCGAACTAGTGATAGTCAACAAAAGAAAGTGAGCCTGCTGAAAAGTGGACTTTGCCATCACGGCAGACCACAAATTGAAAATAAAAGTAAGCTAAAAGACAAATAAGCACAAAACCTTGTCAGGGCACTAAAAAAGTATAGAACATCGTGGTGATGGTGATGTAATATAATTGCCGAGGGATTTAGTTTTATATATCTTGCCTTTCGGTTCAGTTAGAATGAGAACCTTTCGCTTAGCGCTTGGGTTAGTGAAGTGCAACATTAACGCAGGTGTTCACGCGCGTGTGGAGAGGATGTGTCATTCAGAGATGTCAAAATAAAAATTCCAGATAGGAATTAGGACCAGGGTATTTGGGTGACGTCACGCACCGGAAGCGTGGGCTGAGATTTGAGAAAAAGCAGTGAGTTGAGTTACTGCCTCGAAAGAAGAAGGTTGACTTTCAGTCCTGGGCGAGGCCAGACGACTTTGTGCGCTACGGGCGCCGCGCGTTGTTTGGATTGAGAGCTGACGATGTAAAATCAGTCAGCATAGAAAGATTGTGTCTCTCTCTCTCCTCATGTCGAAAAACCTTCAAACTCAAAAAGGGGAATAAAAATTTCGTACCTGAACCAACTTCGTAAAGTTTCCTGTTTTTAGATTCCGTATGTCTATGATATATGATATATCTGTATCATGGGTATGTTACAGTGATACCAATTGTGGTTAGTGCGTTTGAAATAATCTCCACACGATTGGTGATGGGACAGGAGAACTTGATAATAAGACGACAATACCATACAGAGGACAGCATTATTAAGCTAGGCCAGGATACTGAGAAGAGTTTTGGAGACTTGAAGGAACTTGCTGTCACTCAAACTCCCGTGAGAAGCCCTCATCTAATCTGGTGTGAAAAAGTTGAAAAGAAGTAAATAAATTCCTTTGTTAAGACTAATGATTGAAAAAAAACATTGAATAGGAATATGGGAATCATAACTCTGAAAATAACAGATTGTTATCATTATATTTAGTGTGGGTCACGGTTATCTTTCGCTGACTGTTTTATTCTCTTCTATAGAAACCACTCTTATAGAGGAGCAGCAGTAGTTCCCCGATCGAACTACCGATCCTGAGCGTAAAGTCGTCAAACTCACGTCCAGGAACCGTTTAGGTATTGAGTTTGGTCGTCCATGGGTTTATTCAAATACCTTTACGTACATCATGCTGCTTCCCATGTGTACGCAAAGAGAAGCAGAGATGAACTCATAAGAGATGTACTCTTATGGATCCCCACACATATTAAAACTGTTACCTGGAGGTATAATTGTTTACTCAATCATGCTACTTGAAACCATATACTTGTGCGTAAATAAATCGTCATAATCACTAAAAAATAGTTTTTAAATCGAAATAGTTACATTTAACTATGATTCCTAAATTGTTTGTGTTATAGAGAAATACTTGATTCCATATAACTGGTGAATGTATTATAGTCAGAAAAATATATTTATTGCAATGGTATGTCGAAAAAAATAATAGTTATAAATACTATGAAACGTTTACAAATAAAACAAACTTGAGAATTGAATAACTCATCAGTTGATTTCAAACTGAACACATAATCCAAACTATCTCTCTTTCTCTCACTCTCTCTCTTATATATATATATATATATATATATATATATATATATATATAACCACTCCTCACCAGCAGCGAGCAATATAAAGAAGAATCTAACAGCCAGGTTGCCATATCAAAGATAAAGAGCCCATTCTGTCTTACTGTTTAATTGAATTCATTCCTTTCCCAAGGATTTGTGCGCTATGTGAACATGTGCTTTGATACTGGAGTAATATTTTCCGATTTCCCACAGAGATTTCCTTGGTTTCATTTCAAATATCTTCCTTCCTTTTCTTCTATTGGGTACATCTGTTTTCTAAGTATAGGGATATTCCTAAAATTGTACTTCTCTAAGTTTCGCACTAAGGTATGTCTACCAAATTTATATCAATATTGAGATTTCCACTGATCAATTATATTTTACAACACTTTTTCGCTTGTGGCTATGTTTTTTCAACAATCGCTAACTATGCATACTAATTAATTCAGCAGCATTAGTAACTACGTGCCGACTAGTTGATATGTTTTCGTGATAGTCAGTTATATCACCTCAGCTCAGATATGAGAATCAAATTTGAAATGAAGGTCTAATAAAGATATCGATGTTGATTGGTTAATATGTACACTTGATCAAAACTGATGATTTTCAATTTCAATTAAAGAGATACAGCTGAAGTATTAAAAGAAACAGAAAGACATATTTGAATCGCATATAGCTTTATCTCTTTTTTCGCGCCTGTTTAGACTACCTCACAAAAGATAGAAAATATCTTCGGATCCTTTTAATGACTGCTAGAAACTCGTGGTAAGGATCGGGTTGACTGAAAAAAAAAACAAATTGTGAAGTGAGACGATATAAAAAAATATAACGTGTTTTTCTACTCCTTCTCATCACCTGTACAAGGATAGATTTTGTGTCTTGTTGGGAATAAAGCCTACAAAGCCCCGCTTCTGACGTAACACAATGTATACAATAATTAATATAGTGTCACTAAATTTCTATGGCTATATTTCTATACAGATGAAAGCAAGCCAGTTCTCTTTTTGGCGCTATTTTTTGGTAACTAAAGATTGAATTTTGGTTGAAAGATACAACCTTTTCTTTCAAAGACCCAAAATCTATCTATGAATTTACACAACAGCATAGAAGGAAAAATTACATTTGGAACGAACCACAAACGACTTTTTACGAGCACAACACAGATGCTCAACTTTGGCATCAATATATCTCCAACACTAATTACAATGTGGGAAAATATTATTTTTAATGAAAAATTGCTCTATCCAACCGTGTTATTTTGTTCTCTTAAACAACAGGAGTTTTTGAGGAAATATATTGAAGAATATTTTTCTTGGAAGAAGCTTTCTCAGTAAATGGCTGGATAAAATTCAGGTTGTCAAGGTACAACTTTAAGTCTCTAATTAAAGAAAGATAGTTTCTTTTGCAGCTGATTTAATCAAAACAATGAAGAGAAAGTATAATTATTGAATTAAGAGTACATTAATTAACAACGTAGTCTTGGTGTCAATAATTAATGGGAAAAATTCTTCTTCACCAGATGTCGTATTCATTGGATTTTAAATAAGACTAATCTATGCTTACTAAATAACTGCTCAACCAAGTGTCCTTTAATTATATTTTAGACCCAGTCGGAATATCTATCTCTCTATCTCTCTCTCTCTCTCTCTATATATATATATATATATATATATATGTATAAGAACACTCGCATTGTTTTGTAATAGTACTCAGTTTTCAGAATAGAAGGACTAAATAATAAAATATTTGACTATGATTAAAAACGATTATCAAAAACTAAAATCCAGCCACCATTAATACTACCATCATCACGACTTAAGTCGACGTTTAGTTATATTTAATTTGAATTATGCACACACATATATGCAGAAAACCCTTTGAAAAGTCAAATCATCTTGTTTTGATTGTGGTTTTGCGGCAGCAGAATGTAATTTGATTTATTTACCATAAATAAATTCAGACAACGCAAGAAGACAGATAGATAAATATGAAGTGTAAAAAGTATATAAGATTAAACACAGAATAAAAATTAGGACTTTACTAAACTAGCATTCCACATTTCAGAGACGTCATCTAATTTCGTGAAACTCCGGGTCGTGACCTGATAAACCCACTGGCTATGGTTGGTAATCCGTAATTCTTAAAGAAAAGATCGCAGTCACTGACTAGTCAGGGAATTTGCAACTAAAGTGGTGACATAATCAGCAACACTTCTCTTTGGCTCTCTCTGTGATTGACAGTCAATCCGATCAATCAGCTGATCAATTCATATTACTTGCAGTAATATGAATATTTAAATGGTTTATTTGGCAAACACTCCCTCAGCACTTTTTATCTAATATATGCCTATAAGCTGAACTTTCACTCATTGCCAGAGACAGGCAAAAGGCATCAATAAGATTCCACCTCGCTCTGAACTCTAGCCTTGCACTGGACTACCCAGGGTGGAGAGGCGGAGAAAATTCCAACATAATGCAATGCCTTAAGAAGACCTTGTAACATATTCGTTATAGTTGAGAAGGGAAGAGGAAGTAAGAATATATGATACTTGAGATCGACTTGTAAGTGACCAGCACGGAATGACTAAAAGATCACGTCACTCTGAATCCTGACTTTTTACCAGACTCCCTAACGTAGCGAAACCGAGAAAAACCAAGATAGCACGTTACTTGAGATCAACTTAGACAAGACTTTCAAAAGCAAGAAGAAGAAAATCCGAAACTTAATACGATAATCTAAGAGGCTTTGTACCTGACTCTGAATGCCGACAAGTAGACTGACTGATAATTCTCTAGTTAGGTATAGGCGTCACCAGACAACTAACCACCGGGGAAGGTGGTATGCACGATTTCAGTAACTTTTTTTTTTCTAAACTAATCATTTTTGTGTGTTGCAAACCCGTGCCCTTTTCTTTGTTGGCGTTCGACTTTTTTTCTTGCTTAATTGGATAGTCTAGTCCATCAATTAATCGACTAACGACTCTGTGGCTGATCGATCGGCTATCTGGGTCGAAAACACAACACGAACAGAGCATATAGGCAGATCGCTCGTTGATAAAATCAGTGAAGTAGAACTCCCTCAATGATCGAGGAAGGTTGGAGTAGAGGCATATATATATATATTTATAAACATGATTAACATTAGATAACCCATAGGAGTTGATATGCCATAAAACACCAACCAAGACCTTAGCCATGATACTAACCAGTTTCATAGCATATACCGTTTACACTTCAAATATTGCGTTGCATTTTTGTGCATTAGTGCATTGAGTACGGTAATGAATTACAATAATAATTTTATGGACAAAAACCCATTCAGTCAGCATTATTTTTTCATCATAAACACATATATTCGCCATTGCTTTACGAGATCGGAGTTCAATCCCAGGTCGAGTCATACCAAAAACTCAAATGAATGGTACGTGATGCCTCCTTTCTTACCACTCAGTATTATAAGGTACGGATCAAGGATAGATGAAGCAATCAAGAGAAAGGAGAAGCGTCCTCCCCTACACCCCAGTGTAGTATCTAATGAGAAGGAAGCCTTCGTGTTGCCTTCGACTATGGTCGCCAACTTTACATATATTAGACAAATAAAAGGACATTTTAAGTTACTATTTTAAATTCCCTATTTTGAAATTATATTATGAAGTACAGAAAACATCGTACTGTGCGAAGGTTCAATAAGGATTACTTTTGATGCTTGAATATCGATTTCCGTTTGAATATATACTTGCAGTCAATGTCGCGTATTTTTCTTTAAAAGCTTATAAAATTGTCGTAAGGACCATGGTCAGTTTTGCTTGCTAATCGACCCCGTGTAGCGTTTGTTAGCAAGGAAAGATATGTCGGCAGCATGTTTTGGGCGAAACAATAGGAGCGCCAAATAAGCTCTAAAATGAATGAAAAACACGAATTCCAGAACGTTTGAATAATCGCGGTCTCCGTTACCTAAGATACTTTGCTCTTTCGAAAATTTGAGCACGGTACAGTTTTCTCCTTGTACACTGTCTAACGGCTAAATCTTAGCTCTTTCACAACTGCTACGATTTTTGGTGACTAATTACTGCTTATTGGAATAGTAATTTTGTAAATACTGACTTTCAACAGTTTTAAAGTCGAAGACTTTGTTTTATCAAAAAAAAAAAAAAAAATTAAACATTTAAAAACACTTTCATACCCATCGAAAAATCTTTCTCTTTATATTTTATTATGATCTTTATTTATATTTCAATATGATCTGAATTCATCCGAGCTCCCTAAATTGTTTAACCATCCTTTTTATTGTACTATACACACATCTGTGTATCTACATACGAGAACAAAGCACTTATGCCCACACACCCATACATATTCGCTCGCACTCACATGCTTACAGATACATATACTCAACTCCTATATACATACATACTATACTGATTGAGACTTTCTTGCACGTTCGCCCATAGGTATTAATACACCTTTATAAGTGAACCTAGGCAGAGACAGTTGTATCCTGTCTTATTTATTAAGAAGTTTTAGCATATTGAATTTTGATCTAGTAGGGTATCGAAAATAAAATGTATCTGGTCAAACTTAATTTTCGAAGAATAAAAAAAAGGGGATATAAACATTAATTTTTGCTGAGAGAAACCATATTTTCAAGCTTTTCTTTTTTTAATCTACTGACCAGTTCAGTAGAAAGAGTAATAAAACTGCATTCAAAATCACTTAATAAAAAGCGCAGGTCCATTTTCTTCCTTTATGTCCATGTCACATTGATAAATGCCTAGATAGACATTTTAAGCTCGATGTTATCACGCTCCATAAATACTTACTTCGAAGAAAAGAATTAATTCTTTTGATATAGGTTTTATGTCTTTTTTCTGAGCTCAAATATGCGTGGGCGACATTGACAAGAGAGAAAAGGGTGATTATGAAAGGGGTATTTTCCGGTTAAAACAAGAAGTGTCTAGACCGGAAGGTGAGTGGTTCCGGTTTTGATTATATATATATATATATATATATATAAGATGTTTTTCAAAATTTGATAAAATTTGTGATGTACACGGTGTTTCATATAATTGATATGATTTAAAATATGAGAACTTGGTCGATTCTTGTTTAATTGTTCAATAAACATCGAGGAAAATCCATTTGTTTAATATTTAAACGCATTTTCTTTTCAGTGAATGGAATTTGAAAAAAAAATTGAACATGAAATAAAAACACAAAGAATCAACCACAGGATTCTGATTGTGTACATACAGTTAAAATTTAAAATAATTTTAACGAGAATTTTACGATTTATCATATTACAAAATGATATCATATTTCTGAAACATACCTATATATGTATATATACATAGTAGCAGAAATTGAGAACCTTATTTAAGAAGTGATTTATTTAGCTTCATCAAAAGATTATAAATCAAACTTCATATACAAATTATATATATATATATATATATATATATATATATATATATATATATATATATATCGTAATAACAAATATCAAATAAACAGTGATAATGGATTTTAAGGAGACTATTGTAAGAAACTTCTCAAAGCACACACTATTCCGTTCTTTGTCGAAAAGAGTTAATTGTTTAAAGAAAAAAAAAACTTGCATACGATGTGTCCGTGGCTGAGGGCTTATGTGTTTATAAAGATATTTTTTCGGGAATCTCTAATACCTAGTCTCCATCATTTAACTTCTGACTGACCCTCAAAGGCTGCTGTCAGTAACTTAACCCAGGCCCGATATCAAAATACCATCACACTTCTGGCAAAACCGACCAAACTTTAACTGACAAATGAATACTTCCTATGATTAATTTCATTACTTCTCTCTCTATCTCTCTCTCTCTCTCTCTCTCACACACACACACACACACACACACACACACACACACACACACATATATATATATATATATATATATATATATATATATATAAGAGTATCATTAAATAAGTTTCCAGACTTTTGTCGTATGGACACTTTTATTGATAGTATACGGATGAAACTCTAGTCCCCTTCGACGTAAACTCCTCCGGCTGCAATGCACTTGTACCGTTCCAACAACTGTTGGAAGGCCCCATGGAAGACCTCTTGTTTGAGCGTGTCAATGACATTCGTCATAGCTTCTTTCATCTCCTCAATTGTCTCATAATGACAGCCTCTGAGCTTAGGGAATAACCAAAAATCACAGGGAGCAAGGTCTCTACTATAGGGAGGCTGAGGATCTCTCTTGATGCGCATTTTGTCAAATAGTCTGTGACAAGGAAGGAGTTGGGGGCTGGTGCATTATCCAGGTGGAAAGGCCACTGACCCGATTTGAAGAGTGCTGGCCTCTTCCGACCGAATCACTTCTTGATCTCCCTTAAAACCTCAACATAGTTACCCTAACCCTGACCGAAACCCTTTGGCCAATCAACTCTGGTGTATTGACTTCCTTACTCCTCTCAAACCTCTCATCACCCCTCACAGACTCCCTGCCTTCCTTGAAACTCTTTTGCCACTCAAAAACTGATGCTCGATTCATGCAAGGTGGTCGAAAAGCAGTCTGAAGCATTCCATACGTTTCTGTGGAATTTTTTCCAAGCTTCAAACAGAATTGTATTGCATATTGTTCTTCTAAAGTGTCCTCACGCCAAGATTGCGTTTTTGAAATTCACCAGCTGTGGCAATCAGGTTTTAATTGGGTGTATTCCAGTTCCTACTGTTGCAGTTCATTTGAACCTAAAATCATAAAAATTGGTCTGTCATCTCATATGATGTATAGCAATCACATATTGATTTTTTAAATTCCTGAATTTTCAAGAGTCTACGACAATTTTAAATGTCTCTACAAAATGTCGGGAAAACTTATTGAAGGCACCACGTATATATATATATATATATAGAGAGAGAGAGAGAGAGGCGTACGTGAAACCTGGAAAAGACATTTTGTATATCACATAAAACTAATATCCTCTGGAAACGTATGAATCCATATATTATCACTACAGCTTTGAATAAATGGTAGGGCAGACTGGGGACTTTAACCTTGGTGTAACAACTGTTTTAGGAGAAAGAAAACTGAATTGAAACCTGTTATACTTCGCTAATGATTTAACCTTCTTCGTATTCTGCACGTTCAACGGGAGGGTAAATAAAGTGCTGGAAATAATGATAGCCCTCTCTACAAATTTGACTGTAACTTTAACAATACCTTTTCAAATTTAGATAAATATTAACCGAAAAAAGCTTATCAAACTGGAATTCAGTAAATTTTCAAAAACTATAGCATTTTTTTTTTCAAAAATCATTTGAATAAATTTCAATTTTTTTTAACATTTTACGGAAATAGAGATTGCAAAGCCTTGTAATTTTTTCCCTATCACTCAAAATAACACTATAGAAATAGATTAAAACAGGACAAATGTGCTTTTCTGAGTTATGCTGCAACGTTTTTACGTCTAAATATAAAATTACGAGGTTTTCACAATGGGAAGAAGTTGTGTCGTGTCAAAAATTGAAAAAGCTCAAATAAAAGTATTAAGTGCCAAAGGATTTTCGTTTTCGGTTATTGCTAAGATAAAGAGGTCTAGAAAGGTGATAAGCAACGTTTTGGAAGATCCAGGAGCGTATGGAACCTAGAAATCAACTGGACATCCACCGAAGCTGAGCCCAACCGCCCGACGAAGATTTCTATTGAAGCTTCAAGGAAAGGAATAAGCTCCAGAAACCTTCAAACGTCTTTAGATTTAAACGTAACACCCAGGAGAGTTCGACGGATTTTAAATGCCTCAGAAGACTTCGTATATAAGTAGAGAAAAACAACGCAAGCACTAACGAAGATGCACAAAAAAAGACAAGAGGAGTGGGGGCGGGAGAACTTACAATAGAATACTGAAAATTGGTCAAATGTCATCTTTTCAGATGGAAAAAAGTTTAAACTAGATGGACCGGATGAATTTTAATTCTATTGGCTCAACACACAAAAAGTGGAACAAATTTTCAGAAAACATTCATTTGGAGGAGGATTTTGGGGTGGGGAGCATTTTCAATTAAAGATAAGGCAAGTTTGGTTAAAATAGAGGAAAAAAATAATGCTTAGAAATATATTGAAGTTTTAGAAAAAAAAGTCTCCTTTCATTCTTGGCCCATAATCACCAGAATGATATATTCCATCTAGATAATGCTGCGAGTGAAGTTGACAGCCAATTGGCTCCAAGACCAAAATATTGTTACTCTGAGTTGGCCTGTAAAGTCTCCTGACCTGAATCCCATCGAAAATCTCTGAGGTAGATTTGCAAGAATGTTTTACACTGATGGGAGACTGTTCGAAGATCAATAAATGCTTTGGTACGCCGTTAAGGAATGCTGGTAAGCAATATCTAATGATACGTTCTTAAATCTGATTAATTTCGATGAATAAGTGGTGTGTAGATGTGCTACAAGGTAAAGGAAGTGCATGTAAATATTAATTAGCTTATTTGTTTGTTTTGGAATTTATTTCTGTTTTGTAAAAGGCAATTTTGGCAATGTGTGCTATCTTCATTTCCACTTTCTCTTACCATAAAATCCTATAATTTTGTAATTAGTTTTACAAATGTAAATAAAAATAAAAATATCATCCTGTACTTACGTCTAGTTTAATTACCTTCCTTTGGTCACTATTTCACGAATTTTGAATCTATATTGGAGAAGTTATATTGAAATTTTCAGGGTGGGCTATTGTTATTTCCACCACTATATATATATATATATATATATATCCGTGTGTGTGTGTGTCTGTTTAAGATGTCATTGGTATGTATGAATCGGTGTCACCAGCAAGGGACAATAATATATCCATATTAAAATGTTCAAGAAAGTTTAACTTATCGAACAAAATATTTACAATTCTTCTTTGATTTTACTCATTCCTGGACGCTGAAACTAATTCCAATCTTTCTAAAGACCATTCATGTAAAGAGAACGAATATGTATTTGTCGAAGGTTGAATAGTAGGATTCTAACTTAAAAGAGAATACAATTTGATAATACTTCCATTGAAATGTGCCGTTCTAAAAAATAATTTAATATCTCTATGAAATAAAACAAATCTATTTTAGATTATTTTGACTGGAATTAAGTTAATAACCATCGATTGAGTATAATCCGATAGTCCTTATTTAATTTATCTGAAGTAAATCGCAGTAAGTCTATTTTCGGATATCTATCCATAGTTGTACTCGGATTTTCATCCAATCATCGATAAAGATACTGACCTCGTAGACATGAAACTACTGTTTATATATGACTATAAAGATATTAGACAATATTTCGGGAAAAATTGATATTCAATCTAAAATAAATAACTCAATTGAAATTTATCTCTATTTATGATGGCGTAAGAAAAAATTCTAAAATACTTTTGCCTAGAGCCGAAACGTGAACGCAGTCTCAAAGCATAAGAAGTCGTGATTTCTGAATTGGCGGTGTCTGCAGGCCCAAAAAATTTTTACAGGTTTTTCATTAGTTTATCGCATATGTTGAATGTAGAAACTGAAATTTCGTATCAATTCTTTAAAAGGCCGACGTGTTAGCTGTATGGGTAATGGGACAGGAAACGAACATTCTTCCAAGGTGGAGCCGTGTCAGTGCTACTGTATGACTTCACCACTTCGACTCTAATGGAACGGTTGGAGGAAAAGCTTCGTTGGAACTACATAAGAATCTATGAGTTGTTTTGAGAAAATCCTCTGAACATCCCCGTCAAAAACTAGTTAAACAAGCATTTTATTTCTCATAACGTAAGCCATCCGAGTAAGGGGTCCACGTGCTGGTCACTGTTGACGAAGTAAGCACGAACTCATAAGCAATGTTTTCCAATGGACTCCGACACATGAACATACTAGTACTGACCAGTTCGCCAAAACCTGAATTAATCAGAACTGTGCGCTCACTAGGTGGAGTCTTGAGCAATAGAAATTGTACAATTCAACTTTGATTGATTATGATATGTGATATTACTCTTCTGGTGTATGAAAAAATTGAATATTTTATTCGATGCTTTTAAATTTAATTTCTTTATGCAATGTCATGTCGTAGCCAATTGACCTTTCACAGAATGTCAGTTGTGGATTTTAAACAGGATATGCACCTTTGTAAACAAAGACACATTGGAAATGAATCACGTGAACTGAGAAGGAAAATGTGAGGGAGTTAAAGGTATATAATAAAAAAAGATCCGCAGTCGATAAACAGAATCACAGTGGGACACGGCTAGTCAGAATCGGGCAGTCTTAGCTGAAGCCGACCTGGGCATTTGCCCTTGGGCCAGTGACCCCACGTGGAGAAGCTGTCCAGTCTACCCTCCTGTCAAAGAATCACGAAGTAAGACTCGTAATATCTCTCCTAAACACGGTGTCACTGATTGCAGTCCAAATCCTTCGTCTCTTAGTCTGTCTCTGTCTCTGTCTTAACCCTTTCAACCCTTTTGTGGCAATAAAGAAGAGAGATATGCTTTTATAAACAAGTATTGTTTTCTCTTCATTTGGTATACAATGGTATTAGTGAGCACATAATTATCTGATGATTAAAATTTGGTGTGTTTGGTGTGTTTTGATTTATTTTTGATTTATCCCTATTATTTGTGCAAAATACTCACTCATGTGTTGTAATATCCTCGTTCATTTTTTCCGGCCGACAATCTCGTCTTTGTGTCATTATAATAATAATAACTTGCAATAATAACTCCTTCCAATTCAAAAACGTAAATTACATCCGAACCTTTGGAACAGCTATGGGAACTAAAAAGGCCCCAACATACCTCACTGTAATCTTAGCATATTTAGAAGAAAATCTATACGAAATTATTATATATAGAAATAACATAACAAAATATTATATACAGAAATAGCATAACAAAACATTTACTAGCTCATAGAAAAGTTATTTAGATGATTGTTTCATATTCCGGTTATGCCAAAGGGGAAACATTAACGAATTACACTACGTACTCAAAAACCTACACCCCAAAATAAGATTCACAATAAAACACTGCTTTAAAGAACTACCATTTTAGACACGAAAAACTATAATGGCCTGATCATCTCAGTTATCTAATAAAAACTCACAGATACCCAACAGTACCTCCACTTCAATAGTAGTCACCTCTAAAACTGCATAAAATCCATCCCTTACATTATCCTATTTACCCAACCCCTCCGCTCGGGCAGGATATGACACAAGGTCAATTTTTAAGCGGAGTTTAACAGGTTTGAATTCAGAGTTTTCCTTCTCCTAGACTAGTTGCCTAACCAAGGCTGAAGAACCTAGTCTGTCCTACTATTTACCCATAGCTGGAGGGAGAATAATTGGATTCATAAGGGTATTAGTGCTATGTGAAATGCAATCAGTCTCGTCCAGGATTTGAACTCGTGTCGCCGTGTTCATTTCCTACGACGATAACAATTACACCACGGGCACCTCCATCCCTTACGTTATAGCACGAGGATTATGCACCATAATCACAGACAAAAAACAATCAGAAAAATTCGCCTTAATGTGATACATACAACCTACCACCAGAGAGGGTACCCAACAACATTGATGTTTAAGGGATTAGAATTAGTACAAAAATGCCACTAAAATAACTACGAACCCCCCCAAAAAAAACATAGCCACGAGAAAAACCTTGCAGACGTCGCAACCTACATCAAAAACGACCAAGAATTATTCCCAGAATTAAAAAAAAAATGATAATTCAAAAACAGAGGCAATATCAAAGAAATATTAAACACACCCGTCATTAAAAGTCAGCGAAAACCCACAGATCTTTACAAAAACACTCGCCTCTTTTAACTTTGGGGAAAACACAAGACAAGGAGTCATCAAATGCAAGAATAAAAGATATGGAGTATGTGATATAATTTCAGAAGGAAAATACTATACCTTCAAAAACAGGAAAATAAAATTTCTAATAAATAAAGATTTAAGCTGCAACTCAAGATCGCAGTCTACATAATTGAATGTAAAGAAGTAAACTTTTGATTGATACAGTCTCTCAATAGCAGGATATCACTCCCTAAAATGAATATGTCGAAACACAAATACGAATGTAGCAACGGATATTCAAAACAATGCCCATATGTAAATCTTACGACTACACATTACTTCAAAAACAAGAAAAAAGACTTCATAGAAAAATCAAGCCCACATTGCATAAAACATAAACCACACACACACGCGCGCACACACACACACACACACACACACACACACACACACACACACAGAGGAACATTAACAGAAACATACGTACACACACACACACACACACACACACACACACACATATATATATATATATATATATATATACATATATATATGTACACATGCACAGATGAAAAAAGTAAAAACCAAAAGGCAGAAGCTAATTAAATTTTTAACTACATTACTTCAAAAGAAAAGAAAAAGCTTCATAGAAAAATTCACGTTCCCATGCGATAAAATATAAACTACACACACACACACACAGACAAAATAAACAGACACACACAAAAAATGTAGTTGTTAGTTGAATTCTAAACTACTTTAACATTCAGAAAAGGCGCACATAGAGGCATACATGCACCCACACATACATACAAATACACACAACTACTCATTATAATGTGACAAAAATGGTTTATAGTATATCAAATATCAGAGTCTCATTTGGGTAATAAAGAATGCACCCACAGGAAACACACCCTTAGAAAGAGAAAGAAAGGAAAAAAAGAAAAAGAACAGAAAGAAAAAATAACTCCTACTAGGAATCTAACACAAAATTAAAAGAAACAATACCCGACCAAACAATGACCTCTATATATAATCCAAACACCACGATGGACAAATTATTAAAAGTTCTCTGAAGAAACCCATGGTCTTACAAAGCTGCGTAAGATCTAAATAAATAATTTAAAAATATAATAATTTCTTTGTGGATTTATATATATATATATATATATATATATATATATTGTGACGGTTACTGTATCTTTGTTCCAAGGTTACATTATCCTGGAATGTAGGGAAGAACCTCCGTCGACAGTACCGTACCACCCAAGCTCTAAATATTCTCTGTAATTAGTTATATTTTATTGATAGCATTGAAAGCACATATAACTAGTTATTTATAAAGCTTGCGTATAGGTTTAATTATTCGAGATACGGACGAATGAGGATGTGTCAATGGTAAAGCGGTCGACGTGATATAAATGAACTCGTGAGGAATTCCGAACCAGACAAACAATATGACGCGTGGTTGTTTTTTTTCTTTTCTTTAAATATGTATCTTTCTTACATATTTTATTTTAAAGAAAGCACAATTGAAACAACAGAAAAACAAAAAGCAAAACAAATACAACAAAAAAAATACAGAAATGTGGAGGGCAAGCCGCTTCCAATAGTGTTTGACTATGTCCTGCCAATAAGACAAAGTTCTCCTTTTTCTTTCTTTCTTTTTTTCTTTTTTCAACTTGTCTTGAAATTACACCCGTATCTTCTTTCCCCTTTACAATTAAAGGGAGGAAATCTCCTCGTTCTCCATATTTGTTTTCTTATATATTTTTTTCTTTCCTTCCCTTCTTTTAGCGAAAAACAAAAGTCTCTCCTCTTCGTCTTTAAAGTGGATATACAAATTTAAACAAATATGTTTTCCGCCGAAACTGGCTGCTAATGAACAACTTCAAAAATGTTTCTTTGGATATTCTTGATAGGGTCGTTTCTTTGGGTTACGTATATTATTTGTAATGAAATTTTTGACTAACCTTTTTTCTTTCCTTTCTTTTATTATTTTTTTAATATTTGTTAATTTCTTATTAACAAGTCGCAAGGCAGCAGTTATTTTGTTTTTTTTACGTTGAGCCTTACTTTCTTACCCAACGGAGTTGACAGCTTCTATTAGGCCATTCTGTGACTAGAATTTCACCTTACACCGGACCACGTGAAAAGGCGACCTATCTCTTCTTTGGCGAAGCTTGGAACTGGCTTTTTGGCTTTCGTTCTTTTTGTTGGTAAAATGTCCTCCCTGCCTCGACCAATCGCATTTCTTTTCCCTGTCTGGGTCAAGACCTTTGCCCCTTCTCGGCTGGTCCTTCTCCGTTGCAAGTGCTCACAGACCCACCAATCGCCTGCTTTACTTCCGGTCCTCATAGTCCTTGGTTTCCTGTATTTTAACCCTACCGTGGCCGATGGCCGTAACAATATATATATATATATATATATATATATATATATATATATATATATATATATGTGTGTGTGTATATTGTAATTTTGTATATTTGAATAGATTTATTAATCAGAAAAATAAGATTCGCCAAAATGGATCTTAAAAGAATAAATTCAGTACAATACAAAACTAAAAATTAACGGGAAGAAAATTTAAAAGGAAAAATTGAAGATGATAATTTCAAAAAATCTTTTGATGGGAAAGGGAAAGAAATATTTTTGACTAAATGATTTTCAAAAAAGTTCGATTGTCCATAGTTTAAAACCGGAAATAGCCAAACGAATTCAACTTAGAGGTCAATACCTGTCAAACTGATGAGCAGGTAAGCTGCTTAAAAATCAAAAATTCTAAAATAACATTTTTTTAATTCAAGAGGGGAAAACTTTTTAAAACGTATTTTGACATCATATCACTTAAGAAAAAATAATAGTAATCCAAATTAAGGAAGACTATCCCTTTGGGTGAAAGTGACCGTGAATCGAATATTGAATTAGCAGCAAGTCGAGAGGACGAGATTAATTATTGAAATCCAAATTAGGAGAATATTGATATTCTCATTATTTTCGCTAACCACCACCCAACAGATGAGAGAAAATACATATAAACAGTACCCAGCGTGAAACAGCTATCAGACTTTACGAGACTGAGTTTTGGCCTTTTACCAGACTGTTGTGAGCATAGAAAAGCGGAGAGAACTAAGAGCGAAAGAGAAAGTCTGACATAAGATTCTTCGAGATAGCCTTGCACTAGATTACTCTGAATATAGAAAAGTAGATAAGTGAGGAGAAACTTAATAAAGAGAAAACTTTGAGATTTTGTGGGTAGATTAGTGCTTCGAACGTGTATTCCGAAGACACAACAAGCCAACTGAAACTGTCAGAGAAATGAAAGCGAAGTTTTGCCAGAGTTTGCAGAAAGTGTGTGTACGGTCACAAATAAAGAATATTGGATATCGGCTATAGAGGATATGTATATATAATTTAGAATACTATAGAAAATGGGTCAGCGGCGTTTGACCATTCTTATTTTCTCAACTATGCTAACATCAAACCCAATGATGAAAGCTACCAAACACACACACACACACACACACACATATATATATATATATATATATATATATAATTGAATCGAATGTCATTTGTCAATCAAATATGAAAAACAAACGGCATGTTCTTTACATAAAAAAACATGAACGTTTGGTTAAGGAGATAGGGTGATCGGAATTTTGTGGGTTTTTCTAAATCTTAACTAGAAATTTCTGAAGATACAGATCTAACATTTTTGAAAAAATATAGAGTCTGCTGAAATAAATATCATTACAAAAAATATGAGTAATATTTAAAGTTTATTCTTATATATATATATATATATATATATATATATATATATATGTATATATATATATATATATATATATATTGATAAGGTAATAAACTAATTTAATAACTCTGAATTATGTTCTCTTGATTTTCAGCTATTTTTTCTGTGAAAAAGTTCATAGAATAGATATTTTTTTACAATGATGATTTTTATTTTATAGATACACAATAATGACCCTGATAGCTATTTCGATGATTACCTCTTAGTAACAGCTTGGAGTTGTAGAATACGCCGACTGCTTCGCTGCGGAAGGGTAGCTCCCACCGATGAGTATCCTGTATATGACGCTAAACAATCTGATGGTGAGTTTGTAGTAACGCTACAGCTTTGGGGAATATGGAGTTCCTCTTCATTGCCATCGCTCTCAGATCCACTTTGTTCTGGAGTGGTAGCACCTGATAGGGTCCTATCTATGGGTTAAATAGAAGTAAATTGTAAACTGAATTGTTTGATAATGAACTGTTTTGACATCTAACTGTGTGTAAAGAAAAACAAAAAAAAAAAACAAAAAAAAACAAAAACAACACGAAACTTAATTGTTTGAAATAGAACTTTGACTAAACTGAATAGCTTGAAATAGAAATGTTTTTGACAAATAAACTATGTATTCAGGCTAAACAGAATTTTAAAAAAAATTGAACTTTATTTATATAAGAATGGATTAAATAAGCTACAGATTTTCGTATGCCATAAAACTCAAACAGACATCGTAGTGTCAGCAGTGATGTTCAGCAACTTAAATACGAAGAGTTTGAATTTGCAAAACTTCTGAAATTTTATCGGCATCTTGTATTGATGTTCTTCCTAACGAACTTGTATAGTGTATCAGTTGCCACTAATAACTGAGTTTTTTCTTAACAAGGAGCCGTCTACTAGTTTAATGCCTATTCTATACTAAAATTTAAATTCAACCTTGATGAGATAGTTACTTAGAAGCGTAATGTTATACTATCAAAAGTTACCGTGAGCAATCTAATACCTGTATACCAGACAACACATAGGTTTGTAAATTCCAAAGGGACTTTGTTCTGGCGCAGACCTTACTAAAATGACTTTTCAAATCAACTCTTACAGAATCACGGTTTCGATCCTCATGGCAACCTTGTGACGCCATACGGTAAGTTATAAAAAAAACTAATTTCTAAGGAAGAAGAGAGAGAAGAAATAAATAAGAAGAAAAATTGGCAGACATAGAATCTATGGGGCATATAGTTGACCTCTTTGTTACTTAGACTAAGGAAATTGTGGGTCAGCCGGTCACGAGTGAATGGCTGCTTCAGTTGTAGATGACTAGAGAAAACTGGAAGTCCCAAGATCTTGTATGCAAGTGTGGAGCCAGCAAAACGGATGTTCCTCCCGCCGACACCAGGTTGAAGAGAGGGGGTGGTTTGTTTTTCGGAGATGACAGCGAGGAATGATGATGTAAAGACATACAGTTTAATGTGAGCCGCAAAGATGTGGGTGATTGGCTCCAAATGGAGCTCTACACTTGACGAGACCCAGTGGATAAGCATGTTAAAAATACAATAGAGAATCAGGAAGAAAATTCAAGGTCTGTCTTTCTCACCAAGATATGTTGCTTCTCTTTGTCAAGCTAATGCAGTCAACTTAGCTTCCATACACTCTTTCTTTCTTCCGGCGACTACCTACAAATTGTAGAAGTAAATAAACCTTTGGGTAGTTAAACAGAGTTTCTTGCGTTCGTCAACGTTTACGAAGACAGGGTCACAACGGGTCTTGGAGGTACAAATATCTATTTGGTGCCGTTGTGTACAAATGTTTAGTCGGTGCTGTTATGGTATTTACCGACCGTCTAGTTGGTACCGTTATGAGACAGCCTTGTGCCAAATCTTAGCAGTGTTTATTTTAAGCTGCTATGGTTCTGTTCTGTACTTAGATGCATTACAGCTAAGTAAAAGGAGATACCATAAGTATTCTAAGGTCAGTGTGGTATATTAAGCGGGGCTTAGTTAATTCTAAGACAGAGATTTATTTCACTTCTTGTACTATAAATATTAGCTTAGAAAAAACTTCCTATTAAGTAATCAGTTGAAGAGGGGATTTTTGTGACAGTTCCTTCGTTATTTTTTCACAACGATTCACAAAAAAAGGAAGAAAGAAAAAAGATCATAAAATAAAGAAATAAATTACATTATCCACTGTTTAAAGAAAGAGAGTGTGAACGATCTTTCGTGGTGCATATTGGCTCTCAAAGTTGTGGATTTTATCTCTGAATAATCCACAGAAGCACAAAATAATAAAGATTGGAGAATAATACTCGGCTTAATTCATCAATATCTGACCTGTTTGGCGCTAAAGTAAAAGCCCTGTCCACTCTTGTGGTCAATCTGATTGTGAGTCCGAAGCTCTGTCTTAAGTCAATATATTGATAACCTCGACGCCTTGACCAGTTATTTACGACTCGGAGGTAATTTAGCCGATCGGTTTAAAGCAGAGGAAAACTTTACGTCACGTTTTGAAACCGAGTATTTCGTTTCAGCAACGTAAATATCTCTAAACATTTGATCGAATTAACTGCCCACCATAAAATGCAGGGATTTTAAAAATGATTAGATTTATGGTGAAGTCAATGCTCAGAACCTCACATTGGCCTCAGCCAGAACAATATGGCCGAAAGAGAAAGGATATCGATATTCAAACACGCATGCGCGTATAAAGATGGATTGTGACTATTTGAAAAACAATAGTAACTTCTTAAAAATAAGTAAAACTTAGTTTTAATCCAAGGATTTAAGATTGGGGCACCAAGTGAAGATCGAAATCACTCTCAGTTGGAATTATCATGGGAAAAATGCTTTAGGCACAAAGAGATGTCTGAGTTATATGTTAGGCTTCTATTAATCTGATACACTTACTTGAGATTAGTTCAAAAGTGGTCACCAATTTCGGTACGAAATAGATTCATTGTGCTTAACTTCGAGGAATAAGGTTAGTATTGATATTATATATATATATATATATATATATATATATATGCATGCGTGCGTACAAAAAAACAACGGCACTACCAATAGCTTCTCATCTAACAAATAATGAAAGAGGAGCAGATGTTGGGCACGACTCGTGAATTAAAATCGAACTTATGAGCGACGTTCTCGAATGAACTCATGGTAAAACTTGTGTTGGCCGACCAGAAAAAATACTTAAAATGATTAACTCTAAGTGCCGTCTACAGGAATTACCAAGAGTGATGTCCTATAAGGACGAATAATTAGAGATTTAATAAAATCATAGCACTCAGCATGGCTTGATGATTCTGATGATATATATATATATATATATATATATATATATTGGCATAATGGTTAGAGTGTTCTGAAATGGCCAAGTCTTCAGAGTTAAATTCCAGGTTGAGTCATAACAAAATCTCAAAAGATGCTATTTAATGCCTCCTTGTTTAACAATCAACATTATAAGATATGGATCAAATGTAAGTAGAGCAATCAAAGGAAAGGAGTAGCGCTCTTCCCGACAACATGATGTAGCATCTATCGAAAAGGGAGCCTTAATGTTGGCTTCGACTATGGTCGGCCAACTTATATATATATATATATATATATATATATATATATATATATATATATATATATTGCTGAGTCATGATATTGTTTTGTAGATTGTTTTTTCTTATCAATAGATTCCACCTATAGAAATGAGCTGCAGTAGTTACATGACTGAAGCATTTGTTCCAGGCTGTTGACCTACAAGTTTACCAGCTTAACCATGTGGAGAACCATGCTGTTGACCTAACTGTGGATTCATCCATCTTATTCACACCTACCATTTTGCATTCCAGAGGATTCTTTGCTAGATGGTTTTTATGACTCGTAAAATACTCTCCTCCATTAGATGTTAATCCAGTAACAAACAGAAGTAGACATTTTGAGAAGTTTTGGAGGCGAAAGAAGTCTGAGATTGAACTTAGTCAAAGTTTAACTTACACAAATATTGCCATTGAAAGGTAGAATTAACATACCCTGATACTGGTTATGATTTGACATTCCTCTCGGAATCTGCACGGAAAACCTTATTCAATGCCACCATTGGAAGTGTATGAGTTCTTTTCTGTCCTAATACATTTAAAATCGCCAAATAACACAAAAGGAACCCAATCAAGAATTATGTGTGCTACATTTAATGGCAACTTCTGCACAGATCGTCTGTTGGCATAATGGTTAGAGAGTTCTGAAATGGCCAAGTCTCAGAGTTAAATTCTAGGTTGAGTCATAACAAATTCTCAAAGGATGCTATTTAATGCCTCCTTGTTTAACAATCAACATTATAAGATATGGATCAAATGTAAGTAGAGCAATCGAAGGAAAGGAGTAACGCTCTTTCCGACAACATTATGTAGCATCTATCTCACCAATGCCAGAGATGAGTCGCATATCATAATTTTCTATGATGTGCTATCTTTCCTTGCTAGACAAATTACTTGACATAATGTTCTAATCATTGGTGGACATATGAATGTTTTTATAGGTAAAGATAAAAATAATACATTTTGCTTACACAGCATGTCAAATAAAATGGTAAATATCTAACGGAGTTTTTACTCGAGAACAGTCCCTAAACACTAAACTCCAAAAAGGAGAAGGCAAATCATGAGGCCACACCTAGAAAAATAGCGCTAAAGCCCGGCAAGATTATATATTCATAAACAAGAAATGGTAAAATAGCACTCTACACTGTCAGGCCATAGTCTTCTTTTGAAGAAATATCTTACGGTAACAGAATCGACTTAGCAAAGATACGTCCTAGTCTACGTAGAAATAAGAAAGAAACAGTCAAAGCCAGACGTTAAGACTGGTTCTCACTTACTAATAGAGACATAAAAAAAATATACAGTAACTGTACGAGATAAATTTCTTACTCTTCAAGAGACATCTGAAACAAATACTCCGTATGACGAATTAGAAAACTTTGTTACCACTCAGATGCTAGCAATAGCAGAGTTCATACAAACCAAAATAACTGCCAAATGTAGAGTCACATGGGAGTCACTTGTCGTTAGGAAAGAATCAGATAACTTAAATAAGCATCTTTACAAAAAGAAAAAAAAATATGACACCCAACAAATGCCAACGCACCGAAAACTAAAAAAGCCCTAACAGAACTAAACAACATTTACCAAACAGAACAAGCAGAATACATTTAAGATCAAATGAAGAAAATTAGAAAATAGACAATCATAATTAACATACGAAGCAGTAAATGAAGTACGAAGAAGTATAAGCGCCTCGAGAATAAAACTAAAGACTATCACAAATGGAATGAACATTTCATGAATCTGCTCAGAAACACCCCGGAAATCAGTGACTAACCGATCAAAAAAAAATTTATGGCTAAGTAGGTATCAATCTAGAACAGTTTCCTGAAGAAAAATTAAAAGAAGAAAATTTGTAGGCCTCGACGAAGTACGCCTGAAAATTGAAAGACAAGGAAATTTGCCGACATACTTCTATAAAAAAATATATATATACTATAAAAAAAGCAAATGAGAAATGGACAAAAGACTACATCCTCCCCTTTCCAAGAAAAGGTGGCCTCGGAATAGGGAAAACTATAGACGCATAATTCTTACTGCTATTGTTATTAAAGTTTGTTATGTTATGCTTCTCAATAGCATCCAAACCCAAATCGAGAACATTCTAAGGAAAACTTAGATTGTCTTTCGAAGAAATCTCTCTAGCTACTTATAGATTCTGACAAGCCATCGAATCATAGTAGGAATACTAGCAAAGAATGTCGATGGAACGCTGCTGATCGTAGATTTTTCTAAGAAATTGGATTTCATACAGAGAGGAAATATGGCACAAACACTACTTGGATATGGTCTTCTCACAGAAACTGTTACCGTTATAACGATGCTTTACAGAAACGCGGAATCTATGGCTTGCTCACTTCATGGTGACACAGACTTCTTCGAAATTGTCATTTGAGTCCAACAAGAAGACGTATTAGCACAATATTGTTTATAATATACATAGACTATGTACTTCTAGCATTCACAAATCGAATAAAAGAAAATGGTTTTACATTGAAAAAGACAAGAAACTGATGAGATCTATGGTAGATGCAGACTACGTGTATGACAGAGCACATTGCAAATACACCAACCTGATCATAATTCAAAATACATTGTCTAGAGGAAGTAGCAGGAGGTATTCGCCCCTAGGTGAATGCAAATAAAACAGAGTACATGCTTTTAAACAAGAAGAAGGGATTTTCATATTAGGGAACAAGTATCTAAAGTTAGTATACCAGTTCACATATCTCGGCAGCAACATATCATCTACTGAAATTTATGTCATAGTCGTAATGTAGACGTAGAATGCTATTGACAGGTTATCGATCATATGGAAATCTGATCTATCCAACAAAATAAAGTGGGATTTCTTCCATGCTAGCATATGGAAGCACCAGATGACCACAAACAAAATACATAGAGCGGTAGCTACATGGGAACTACATAAGGCAGCTGCGTGCTGTCTTAAACAAATCCTGCTAACAACACCTCATAATATACCAGCTGAGCAGCCACATACCTCCTACCTCACAAACCATTCAAGTAAGACGGAGACACGTTGGACACTCCTGGAAAGCAAGGACTCATCAGTGGTGTTCTGTTGTGAGGCCCGGCACTTGATCGTTCAAGCGTTTCTGACTAGGAAATACTGTCCGGACTAAGAATGCAATCTGAATGATCTGCCAGAAAGGATCGATGATAGGGAGGGATGGCAAGAGAGACATTGACAGAGATAGTTAGGGAACGATGTGCTATCTTTGTGACTTGATGATGATAATGATTGTAGTTGAATACAAGGTATCGTTCGGATTATGTATGACGACGCAAGTATTGAGCAAAATGTGAGGAACAAAATCACAAAATTAATTAATATAAAAAGTAATAGCAAATAGTAATCTTATTAATTGATTTGTTTTGAAATACTAGTTTACGAAGCACTACTTCATTAAAAGTTTCCAGCTCATATATATATATATATATAAACTAAAATAATTCTGTTCTCATGGTTATTTCATTTCGTTATTAATAGTTATAAATGCTTTGAGAGCGAAAGACAAAAACATTTCTCAGACGAAAGTTTTAAAGATAAAATGTAAAATCTTATTAAAAATCCCAAAGAACTGAACTTGAAATAAATGTTTCACGTGTTATAAGAATATTTTTTGTAGGTCAACAAGCCGAATCTAAGCACACACACACACACACACACACACACATACACACGCACACACACACACACACACACACATATATATATATATATATATATATAGAGAGAGAGAGAGAGGGTCAACTGACCAAGATATGAAAATGGAACGTAACTAAAGAGGTCGATTTCGTTTGCTATTCACATACTTCCTTTCTGTAGCAGTATTTCGATAGCAATGGTAAAAAAAAAATCATCAAAATCAGCTATATGAAATTTTCAGCTTCCGATCTTTTCATCTTTTGCACACACACACACGCACGCACACGCACGCACGTATACACACATGGACACATGTATATATATATATATATATATATATGTGTGTGTGTGTGTGTATATATATATATATATATATATATTGCACGTTGAAAATTTATTGACTGAAGCCTCAAGAGAATTATCAATTTCATTAATTGTATTCAAATTTTTGATAAAATTTACGATTGTTGAAAAAAGATAGCCTGTTGCGAAAAAATTCGAACTGATTAAGTAAAATAGACTCTACGTTTCATGTCTCTCGTTCTTTTTATTATCAAGATTTTTTTCTGAATAAAAAAGTTACTGATGCCCAGTCACTCAAATCTTGTACCTGACTAAGCTTTGGAAAAATTTCTGATATGTTAGATTTCTCCCATTGGCTAAAAATCTCTTTTTTATGTGCTCTGGCACAGTTCCAAATTTCCACATATAACAATGTTTCACATCATGCCAAGACATATTCTCTTATTCTCATCTTGCTATTACTTAATTGGCATTTAAAAAATCTAAATACAAAACATAGGCTGCTTTCCTTAGCCCAGTGGTTAAATGTATTATTATATCTTTTATATTCAGCTCATTAATAGATACATTTGGCGTGACACCAACCAGTAAAGAAAAAGCCAAGTTTCTAGTCGTTTTCAACTCTTAGCTTATAAAGCCAGATCTATTTTATGTAGAAACCCAACTGTGTAACTAAAAAACAGCATTAAACTATATATTCAAGTAAGCCCTGTAAGAGATCATCATTTGAATTATATCTTGTTATTTTTGAATATTTCAATCCCAACTGATTATTTTCAAATGTTTGAGTCACAGATAGTGATTTTTCAAGTCTTTTAATCACTACTGGTGATTTTTTAAATATTTTCACGACAACTGATTATTGTACAATATTTGAATCACAAATGATTATTTTACAAATATTCTTAATAAAGCTTGTTATTTGACAACATTTGAATCACGACTGGTGATGGGGTGTCCTCGTGGTGTAATGGTTAAAGCGGAATCGTAGTAAGCGAGTTCGTACTCCAGTCGCGCTATTAATTCACTTTCGGGCAAATACCCTTGGGAAAGGTATGAACCCCCTTACCTTCCCTAACTATGGGTTAAATAGTACCACCACCGTTCTTCTAGGAGAATGGCTTTGGCATTAAATAACCTGTAAAGAGTTGATATGTCATTAAACAAAGAAACCAAACCAAACGACTGGTGATGTTTTTAGTGATTTAATCACAACTGATTGGTCTATAAATTTGTAATTATTACTTGTTATTTTACATATATTTAAATCACAACTGATGATCTCGCCAAACGGTTAAATATTCTTGTGATTATAAAATCTAATGCTACATAAGAATGATATTTGCCGATAAGAGTATCAAATTAGTACTTACAACAATTTTCATCGTGTTTTTCTTCATTTTTTCAGTAAATAAACTCATGACAGATAAGAAACCAAACTTAATATCTGAACATTCAGGCTCATAAAAACTCCCTAAAACAACTAGATGAAATTATTTAAATCAACGGTATAATGTTTTCCTGGTTATGCAGAGAAAAAAAAACATGGAAAAAGTTATTGATGAAACAAGAATCTGCATTGGCCAAGGTGATGATGCTATACTTTTAGTCCATTAGCGTTCAAATTAAACAAGATGACTGACTGAAGAAAACAAGTACATTTCTAAAATCAATGATTAAGTTATGATATAGATTTCTCTGTCATTTAAAAGACTAGAGGAAGTGGCAATGATTACTTAACTATTGAATGCACATGCGTAAAGTGAAATCCTGGATAATTTTCGTATTCAATTCGACAGAAAATTTGTTCAGTGATAAGAAAATCATCTTTTAAAACGATAACGTATCTATCAAAAAATGGTTAAAGCTTTTCTTCTGGAAAAGCATATAAAATCAATGACATAACCAGCAAAAGAATGAATCTGAATCTATATCCAATTGAAAATTTATATAGCATTTTTAGAAATTGTCTATTGGAAGACTCCATCCACCAAAGAAGATCTATTAACTGCCATTCGAGAAAGTTGGGACCACGTTGATAAAGACGATTGCTTTAAGTTAATACAACCTATGGACGAAAGAAGTAAGACTCTCTTAAAAGCTCAAACAGAAGCAATTAAATATTACTTTAAAGTCGATGAATTCCGTAATTTTTTTCCTTAATATTAAATTATTACGTGTTGTATTTCTTTGCGTCACTAGTAAAAAAATACTATTTCTTCAAATAATATAATCTAGTTAGTGTAAGCTATATTTCATAAAAGCAGAATGTTCAGCTATCAAATGAGAAATATTAATGTCTTAGTTGTTATTAGTTTGTTTACGGCTAAATAAACAAAAACAAAGGTAACCTCTTTCAAGTGTGTTAATTCCATATTTTTTGCCAGTGGATGTACATACAATTTTAGAATTTGTGGACTTAAACATCAGATTTTTTAAGGGAAGGGGTCATCTTGAAGACGTGATCGACTCAGTCGAGGTGGTCTTGTTGTGGGGTGGTGCGTGCTCCATCTTGGGTTTTATTTCCTCATAAGTTTAGTGGATATCGATTATTTTCTTTCTGCAAAGATTGCATATAAATCTTTCACTTGATATCCCCAATATCACTGGACTGATAAGTTTTCAATACGACTCACTCTCTTTGAATTGGTTTTCTGATTTCTGATTACGTATTTCAGGCTGTTCCACCTAGAGAGTCTCATTGAAGGACACTTGTAACAAGAACTTGTTCCTTGATTTTGTCCTCACAAGTAACAATTTGTCTGTTTAAACTAACTTGAATATCTATACGATTTGTGCTAAAATGGATTTAGGCAGAAGCTGTATTTACCAAGACATGAATTAACAATGAATTGTATGTTAATTTTCTGGAAATAAGTTTTTTGTCATTTAAGAGCCGAGTTCGTATGGGTCAAGTCAACCATGAAATTAGTGTCATGTTTTTGTTAAAATAAATTTACAATTAGAGAAAAAATAAAAATAATTATTGCACAGATGTAAGCCGGTTGGGTATGATCAGTGTTGCACTTTCACAATCGTGTATTTCGCCAAAACAGTTCGGTAGAAATAGCATCTAGACGTCAAGAGATTAGTGTTGCGTAGCCATATACACGAATATGGCCATGTGCGAAATAGACATGTAATATTCATTACGGTAGAATATATAAAGAACATGGGAATCTCGGAATTCGAAAACACGTAACGACTTCTTGTTCAGGTACGAAACCTTTTTATTAACTTTGAGTTAAAGGTTTCGACGTAAGGAGGAGAGACACAATCTTCTATGCTGTCTTATTCATTTGGCCCCCAACTCGAGCGGCCCCCCATAGGGCGCAAACTCGCCTCGTGCCTGCGAGCTACAAAATTGATCCTTCTCGTTTGGCGTCCAAAACCCGACTCTTATTTTCTTCAAATTCTCACACAAACTTCCGCGTGCTTCCGGTGCGTGACGTCACCCGCACCTTGTCACCCAGTATCGTCTCGGACTGTTATGACATCTGAGTGACACCTCCATCCGCTCGCGCGCACCCGCGTTAACACCTGCTTCAATCTTACACCCAACCAACCCATGTGCTGAGCCAAAAGGTTCTCAGCCTAACTAAACTCAAAGGCATGAACCGAAATCCCTCGGCTATTTCATAACATTAATTTACACATCTGAGCATCATCAGTTTATCACTTTATTATGTAATATTATATATATATATATATATATATATATATATATATATATATTATAAATAATTACAAACCTAAGTTAAATAAAATATGAACTGCACACACACACACAAACGGAAATAAACACACACACACACACACACACACACATATATATATATATATATATATATATATATATATGCACAAAAAACATATGTAATTAAAAAAAAACATTCAAACTACAAACACTAGTAAATTAAAAACTCATTTAATACCCATTAAGTCGACCATATGACAAACATGTTCACAGACGATAGAAAAAAGCTGAAAACGCACACACGGGTGTATACAAATACAAAAAAGGAGAAAGAATTACGTGAAATTTTAAAACCACAAAACTCCCCAAGATACACACTTACAAACACAAAAAAACTGTTAATGAAACCCCAAACCACTCCAACTCCAACACACACACACACACACAACTATAAACATAAAATATCAAAGACAGATAAAGCAGACCAAAGTAACCACATTCCAGGAAAGAGGGACAATGACCCCAAATAAAGCAGCCTGACCAACTAAAAGTCATTTATACTGAAAACAAGAGTGAGTTCAAGTCTCATTGAGTATCCCATTTAAAAGGCCTTGTGCCACACATGTTCTCTGACGAAAGTAACAAGCTGGAAACATACATATATATATTAGACTTTTGTAAAAAAAAAATTCAAAAAATACAAATCTCTGGGTGGACCTTCTTGTTTTAAAATATATCTTTATTCTTTATTTTGACCTACGACAACCCTCTTTATATATATATATATATATATATATATATATATATATATATATTGATAGTTTTGATTTTTTTTTTCATTTCGACGATTTATTAGAATTTATTAGAATTAATTTTACCTGGTTTTGCGTTGATTCTATTATTTACATTATGCGGATACGTGTGGCGTAAAAGTCATAATCTTAGAAAATGAGTACGATGATCCAAGTTCATATCATTGGTGATGCTATTTGTTTTTTTAATTTTTGCTAAAACAACTTATACTTCTCCCAACAATTAGTGTATATTTAATACATTCTTCTAGGCGGAATAGGTTCTTCAACATTGGCAGGGCAATCGGTCCTAGTAAAGGAAAGCTCTCATTTAAAACCGGCGTATTCACTTGAAATTCCCCTTATGCCACATCCTTATAGTGGCCAATGTGTTTCTTTATCAATTTAATTCAACTTAATCGCTGAAATAGTCATATTCGGCATTTTTCTGATATTTTGGGGGTCAGTGTCTATGGTAATAACCAAAACGAAAAACAAAACGATAAACATCTCTCTTCTATAAAGGCAAAGTATGACTATATAGGAAAAATACATACGGGGTAGAATTGTTTATTTGAAGCAGAAGCAGCCAAATTGATCACCCTGTCGAAGGGGCTTTAGAGAAACTGACAGCATCTCCCCCAAAGGAGATGACCAGGGCATAACATGAAGCTGCATCTAATGATGAGGCACCAGTTATGGAGATCTGAGTCGTGTGGATTACACCTTCATTGCCATTACTCCCAATTTCCGTCTGACCCAGAGTAGAAATATCTGTTTAAATCACGTCAATGAGTAAAATAAATATGTTTAAAATTTTTTTCGGACTCATCTGGAATGCGAGCAAAAAATAAAACTAGACGGGTTAAAGTAAATCAAAAATTGATTTAGAATTAGCTCTTTTGAAATTAGCTATCGTTGATGTACTCGTTGCAAAACGGTTATCATCCTAGGAAGTGAACTCGACTACCCTGTTTCAAATCCTAAACAAGGATGGGTGAAGTATGAACTTAACTATTAACTTCTTTCAACAACGGATAAATAGTAGGTCAAATTTGGGTTTTTAACCTTGGTATGGCAACTAGTGTAGAAGGAGGGAAAAACATTAAACATCTGTAGAGGAATTAGATTTGCAAGGTTATTCCTGTACAAGACATGCTGCATGAGGAGGGCCCCAACGATTAAACCAGGTTACAGGACTAGAGAGTGTGTGTGTGTTTAGAAATATTTATCGTCTTAAAAGTGCTAATACATAACTGTTGATTTTTGAGCGCGATATACTCTTTCCTGGTTGTATAGATTAATTTTGGACAATATCAAACATATATATTTACATAATCGTTGAATTTATTCACAAAAACTTTTCAAAGAATGCCACAATGTTGACAATCAGCGAGCGAGCGACGTTTCAAATTCATCGTAAAGAGGTGAAACCGAATAATTATAGTACACTGCAGACTAAAAGTCAGTCTTACCAGAATAATGTAACCGAACTGAATTTTCGAATTACCGTACGTACCAGACATTGATAAATCCGCTACATTCAAATGGAAGGCTTTCCGCGCACTGCATACGAGAGACAAATGCTATTTGAGGTTATATGTCAGAAGATAATGGCACTCATTACGGTATTTCTTTTCTGCACCGTGATAACCTTTGAGAGCACTGATCCATTATATAATCCGGGGCGCAACACTGAAGAGCCAAGCATAAATTTAATACAACTGAAAGATTCGATATCAGTTTATTTGTCTACATTGTTATGATTCGCCGGTTTTAATAGATAGATAAATTTGTTTCTAGAATTGTTGTTCAGACTTTGTATTTGGGATTGGTCTACAGTATAATGAATCATGGGCCATTGCTGTATCGTTAAGAATAGTTTCTTCCTAACTGGTAATTTCATGAACACCACCAAGCTTAAAAATAGTCAAAGAACCACAGATATTTTTCTCTTCTTTAATAATTGTAGATATTCACTGAAAAACTGCTGTAAGGGCTGCATAATCAACTAGATCGATAATTATACTATAATAGCTGATCCTAAATTTGAACTATAATTATTTGAGGCATGTATTATTGGAAAATCATTATCGACAGGGAATGTTGGATCCCATTTATTTCAAATGTCTTGGTAATTCCATAAATAATATCTTGGCAATTACATTGCAAATACAATCTTAGAATTTATCTAATGAGAGCACCTCTAGCAAAAACTATTGATTTAGAACACTTAAAAGATATTTACCTCTTTTTTTCTTTATATAGCAGTAAATAAACGAATACTAGTCAAGACACAAAATATTTTTTCTTTAACAGTAGAACAGTATGGCTTGATGAATAGGTATTATAAAAGTTAGATTAAACTATCCAAATTAACTAATTATTGATGAAAAAATCATGTAACCCATTGAGAAAAAGATTAATATTTTGTTGCTCCTTCTCCAGGCTTTTTAATAGTTTAATTCTTTCACATGTATTTCAGTGATATTATTTTCCACCATTGTCTCAACAATAAAGCAATATTATTTTCCAGCGTTATTCCAACATTCTCGAATGGCAATTTATAGATCTTCTTTGGTGGATGGAGATTCTATTAAACTATTTTTAAAATTAAAAAAAAAATTCTATTGGATTTAGATTACTTGTCATGTTAATGATTATATATGCCTTTCCTGGTAAAAGCTTTGATCAATTTTGCTCTGTGCCGAAATCCATTACTGTCGAAAAGATAACAAACTGCAAGTATACAAATGTATTAATTCCATTCTTTTTTTCCTGGGTAATTAAAAATCAATAGATCATGATCTGATTGATGCCTTTGATATTTTTAACGATACTGATCCACATTTTAAACTTTTATGATGTTATGATACACTTGCACTGTGAAATAGCTACTAGAGATCATATTTTCTTTTTTTCAAGTGTCCTTTACGCAACCATCTATTTACTCTGTCAACATCATTACATTTTATGTTAATAGACACATTTATTAAAGTCGTAACCGAGTTTAAACATTGTAAAATAGAGTGATGATAAATCAATTAAAAATAATATCATTGTTTATTTTATTTCAAATTTCTAAAATGCTGTACATACTTTTAATGAAAATTTTAACATAAATCATTTTCAGTTTTAATGCATCTATGTTGGTTGATTGGATTTATATAAAGTAAACTCATTTTAGATTATTTCATTTCACAATGAGTTTTAAAACTTATTATCAGGAAGATATTTTCGTGGAATAGAAGGTAAATCTAACTTCAATTAATTATTTTTAATACCAATAATTTGCATATGATTAGTCATACAAAAGGCTCAAAAATGGTACGATGCAGCCTTGCTTAACACTCAGTATTATAAGCTAGAGATTAAGGGTAAAGTGGAGCAATCCAGAGAATGAAATAGCATGCTCTCTACACCTTAGTGTAGTAGCTATTGAAAAAGAAAACCTCGACTAAGGTCGCAAACTTTACTTTATTTACCTTGCACCAAATGTTTCTCGTTAGTATTATTAATGTTCAAACAGATATATTTGTCCCAGACATTGAACCGTAATAGTTACTTTTACTCAGGGTAAGAGTGGACTCAGGAGTAATGGCAACGAAGGGCTCACTCTACATTCCGCAAAATTCTAGCATTTATAACTCATCATCTGTCGGGGTTCGTTATAAAAACCAGAACACTCATCTTTTAGAGCATCTCAACCCTCAGCAGACGTATTCTTAGACATGTAGACAAGATAGCTGTTGCAATTCTGTGTATGTTTCCAGATGATCCAAAATTTTTAATCAATCATTGGGGTCGAGTTAGTTGGGATATTTTTTGCATGCTTCCTCCAGTCCTCAATAGTTGCTGTGTTTTTTTTTCTTTTTTCTTTTCCGTGAAATCGATTTCCTGACGGGTGACGACTACCAACAACTCCCTGCATGTGGCCTCCATTTTCTAGGCCTAGTATTTTATTCATGTTGCTTTTAAAGTCTGATTGAACTTGTTTATGTCGTTTTTTTTTCGGATGCTAGATCGTTTTCCAAAAGCAGAGGCTGGTCTGACGTATTCATGGGTCAAAACTGCCCCATTCAAAGAAATCGCTGCTTGATAAGCTGGTTTTATTTATAAGGAAAGAAAGTGGAAGCATTCTTGGTGTAATGGTTATCGTCTTTCGAAATAGTATCGGTGACCCGCACTCGAACCCTTGACGTGACTGTGTTTCACTTTCCGTCAATATTATTGGGAAAGCATGAATCTATTAGTTCTGAGGGTAAATAGTAAATCAGTTAAGGTTCTTTAGCTTTCTTTTGACAATTACTCTAATTGAAGAAAAATCCTGATATGAAACCAGCTGTGTCCGTTTTTTAAATATGTAGTGTTTCCTATCCTGTCCGTGGCGGAGAAGTTAGATTAATCATATATTATGCAAGGAAAAAACATATCTCAATGAAATACCTAACTTATAACGAAGCAATATATTCCCCTCCCAGTTTTCTTTCTTTCCAGCGGTTTTTATTGTTGATTATCTTGATACTCCAATCCAAGCTTTATTTGACCAATCGTGTTGGGTACGCAGTTTCATTAACTGAGGTTTTGGTTTTGGTGGTTATCAGTCGGTCGAAACTGTTTGTCGTGGATGCCAGGGTGTCCAGCAGTCACGTCGTCTCGCGGTTAGGCGTGACATATTCCTCGAGGTTCAAGGGACCGTTCCTCTTGGCTCTATTCCTCAACGACTCTTATATTTATTATGTTAGCTCTAAGTAGTAATTTACTAAGCGCTTTGCAAAGATGTGGCACAAGGCTGAATGAATGGGGTACCCAATGAGACTCTAACTGACTCTTGCAGACTTGCTAACCATCACAGTACCCGAGGTGCCCATGCTTGCTCTAAGAACGTCGTTAGGTATAATAAGATACTATTTTTTGCGATTTTGTTCTCAGATTTTTAACGTGCTGTATAAAATGGTAAACAAAAAAGCACAATTGATTGATTGATTAATTTTTGTTGTTTTTGCTTATAAGCTTCTTTTTGATCAAGATTTTGTAGAATCTGACTAATTTTCAAATTTGGCTTTTAGACAGGAACTTAACAGGTAGTTCTACCCATGATCGTTGTAGACTTGGAGTCATCTCAATAAAGTTTTTCTACATACTCATATGTCAAAATCTTAACGAAAGTGATTCAAGAAATTATTATCTTGAGTTTAGAAATTTTAATATGCATAAAATAGAAAAGATATCGGCCACCGGTTTTGATTGAAATCATAAAAATAAAGGGACAATAACAAAAGAAACGAAATGAAGCACACAGTAAAATTGTATCACTGTCTTTATTGATGAAACTATCTCTCGTACAATTTCCGCGGGAGAATGAATGACATTTGGCTTTTCAATCCAGTTTGAGCAGACCCTTACAATCACAAAGAAAGTAACTGATGTAGAAATCAAGCTAAGTCTTGCAAACCTTTTTCTTGGGATTCAAACAGCTGTTGGTGATCCCATAAATTCAAATGATTTGTTGTTTATATCACTCACGTAAATTAATCTTCGCTGGCTCTTAGAATATGCTGATTGTAGCCACAGCAGAAAGATAAGACCCCACTATCGAAAAGATAAATGTCCTAAGCTACATCAATTGGTGAGGCTGCAGTTCTCGATATTTGGGGAGTGTAGAATATCTCTTCAATGCCACTGCTCCCAAGTTCACTCTGACCCGGTGTTGTAGTTAACGTTAGGGCCCTATCAAATAGATCTGTTTAAACATCGTTCGATTGGATTGTATGCAAAGAAAAAAAAAGAAACAATTGCGCAATCAAATATAAGGATAAACGTTCAGCGTACGTAATTTTCTAACTTCAGAGGTTTTGATATATCATTACAATTAAGCATGTCAAAGTGCAATTCTAAGACCAGTCTTTCATCTCAAATTCCCATGTCAAGATTCGAACTTGTCAATGAAAAATAGGATATGTCTCATTAGAAACAAAAAAAAGTTCTATCGATATTATTGCTGGTCATATTCCTAACGACACCATCCATCGTAAATATTAATTGTTGCCTAGTGATCTCTACTTATCTGACATTGTTCAACAATTTGTTGTTGTTGTTTTTGTTTTGTTTTTTTCAGCCATCGTGACGAACTGATTTTCTATTTTTCACGCTTCAATGCAGAAAAAAAGACATATTCCTATTTGAGAAACCCATAATGCATACAAATGTTCCATAAAAAACGGTCTTTCCGCTCAATTTCAAAACTATCACGTGCTTGCCACACGTACCTTATTATTCATTTTGTCTCGATTTTGCTTGTAGATTTACTATAGCTTTGTTGAAGACAGAGAATAATTTACAATGATATATATTTTATTGCAGACTCTGAAGTATCAATGCATTGTTAGAGGCGCAAGTGAAACGAAGACAGAAATAAGGTTCTCATTATATAATCGACCGAACATTTTTTGTGGCTAGAATACTTAATATAAAGTACAGAGCTGTAAGGGCAATATCTTCAAGCAGCACACAACTTGCATATAATCAATATGTAGTTTCAAAGTAGCTATCATCTTTAGGTTTGTGTCTTTTTACTTATTTGCTCGTCCGTGCTCTCCGAGGTAGGGACACACACAGACACACACACACACAGACACCCACACACACACACACACACACACACACACACACACACACATATATATATATATATATATATATGTACAGTGGTATGTATAATATATAGGTTCGAATGTAGCCATATGAGCTTGATTTTTTTAATATATATGACTTGTCTATCTGTCTGTATTTTGACGACTCTTTGCTTTTTATGTAAACACATATGGACACCTATATGCACACATATAAAACACTTATTGAGATAGTATTGAGATGTATTACGATATATTTCACATTCACACATAAATAGATTTCTTTATTTCTTTTAACTTATGCAACTTTATAGTGCTCCCAATGGAACAGAAGTGCCCTCATATTTTACCATATTATACAGTATTATATTGTATTATATCATATTCACATTCATATGGCTGTCTGTATCAATACCATTTACATAGACAATTTGCTCTTTTACTTTTCTTGGAATTTTTTCTCGTGTCTATATTATAAGACAAATGAAAACCAGCGACTGAAAAAACTCAGAAAGAAGAAAAACTAACTGTTGCTTATTATCATAACCTTCACTAGTTCACACACACACACACACACACACACACACACACACACACACACACACACACACACACATATATATATATATATATATATATATATATCAGAATCAGTCAACATTCATCGATGCTTCCCTGGCTCATAATTTGAACATAATTTACTCTATGAAGAACCTAAAGTATAAGACTAGTTTTAGCATCAAACTGCATATTCTATGAAGTAAATTAACAAAATTGTTGTTTTTTCAGGCTTGCATAAGTGATATTTTACAATTTACAATTCCACAAAAAACATATAGATATTTTCTCTTTATCTCTCGTATTTTCCTAAACAAAAAATTGTACGAAATGACTTTTAAGAGGGCATTTTTCAAAAGTATCAAGTGAATTACTTAACAAAATTTCACCTGTATATCGATATTGTATTAATGGTGTACATATTCTGTGCAAAAATTCTTTTGAAACGGTTGGTATGAGAAGAGAGAAAAATTCGATACCTAAGGATGAAAAACAATTCCATGAATAATAGATACTGGTCTTTGAGCCTGGTTAGGCGCCAGTCTTAGATGCTGGTAGAATCTTTTATATTAACCTCTCAAGGTCTGGGTGTGTGGAACATATTCGAGGCTCATATGCGCACACAGATATTGAAAAAAAGACGCATAAAAACACACACACAAGCGCGCACAAAACATAGTTTCCGCTCAAATCCTTTGGGTCATATATCTTATGATTAAATATTCTTCATATAATATCAAAACAACCAGAAAGCATATGTACAATGCAGCAAGAAGCTGTTACGTTGAACAAAAATATTCTTTGAAAAACGTGTAATGAAACATTTTGAAATGAGCAAAAATTAATTTTAATAACTAAACCAGAAATATGTTCTTCTTAAGAGAGTATCTGAAAGATATTGTTTTTCGGGTTGTTTTTTAGGAGGCCAAAATAATAATATATGCATTTTTTTCGTGTAACAATGTTATAAGCATTGTTAGCAAAATTTATCTGAATAAAGATTTTAAGGCATGGATGAAAAAACTATCAAAATCATTGAGTTGAAGTAATTATCTATGATGATTCCAACGAGAAAGTCGAGTCCAACGAAAGTCAATGAAAAATGTCTCTTTCCAAGGAAATTTTTAAAGCATTGTCATAGACAGACTAGATAAAATAACTGTCGGGTTGAGACCGAAAATTTCTACCACTGTATTTGCAACTTATATATATATATCAGGGGCGGAGACGGGACTAGTGCTACTCGTGCCCGGCAAGACCAATAATTCGGTCAATGTTATTCAAAATGCATTAAAAATCATCCATCAATTTCAAGAAAACATACTTAGTCTGATCTCAATTAAATTACGTATCTATTTGCGTTTCGATAACTAAGTAGCCAAAAGTTCATAAATATATCTGAGAATAATACAACGATGCTGTTTTGAACGGATGGTCTTTGTCCGGCCACCGTCAGATTCATTGAACATCCCATAAAATCGGCCATAATGTTGAACACGCGCAAATCCGTGCCGAGCACTAGACCCTTATAATAACAGTAATGTTAGAGAAATCCGCCTTTGGCTGTAGCCGTAGCAAGAGCAACCCAAACATCGTGCACAAAAATCTTAGAACATGCTGACTGCTGACATACTTATGCTAAACTGAAGAGAGAGAGAGAGAGAGAGAGAGAGAGAGCGAGAGAGAGAGTAAATTATAGCCGTCCCGACGTCATCATCATCGCTATGGTAAATGTTGGTTAAACGGCGTGTTTTAATTCGTTTTTTCACTAACAGATCTCTATTTCTTTAATGAATGTTGCATATAGTATATTCTGTAACTAAAATTTGTTTTTTTGAATACATTTTCAACAAATAATCTTTATTTTAAGCGAAATTGAAACTACTAGCTCTGTCTGTGTATACTGTCATCAGTTTCTTTATTCTAATAAACATATTTTTTCTCGTCATAGTAATGAACATCTTCTCTTTTCTTCTATACTTTTGAAAGGAAAAAAAATTATCTTATCTACTGTATTAACAAGACTGCAAATTATATAGTATCTTGATTGTTTACAACAAAAAACACCATGCAAGGTACGTTTGTCAATCTGTGCTATACAATGAAGAATCACGCAATAGCAACTATGATGACTTACTTTGGGTCCACGGACCACGGGTTGGGAACTGAAGTTGACAGAGGGCGGGGGGGCACGAGTAGCAAAAATAGGCTAGAGTCGCCACTGATATATATATATATATATACACACACAGACACACACACATATATATATATATATATATATATGTGTGTGTGTGTGTGTGTGTGTCTGTGTGTCTGTGTGTGTCGTAGTCATTGTGTTAGTGTCGCTTGGTAACGAATAGGTTCTGATGTATGTGATCAGGGGCAAAGACATACGCACACATTGGTCGTCCCTTAATATACTTTTGTGTTTTGCATGACAGAAAAAATGGTTTAGTTTGTGGGGCATGATGGACAGCCTGGGTTAGTTAATAGAGCATGATGAGAACGGTGATTTCTTCTGTTGGGCTTTCTGGAATAAATAGTCAATTTATTTACTCTATTCTGTTCAATCTATTATTTTATATAGAATCTAAATGTCTTCTATGTTTAGGCTCATTTTTCTATCTATGTCGAATCCTATAGTTTAAATGTTTTCTAATTTCTAATTTTATCAATTCTAAATTCGTTGAAGTTTCTCAAGATTATTTCCCCATCCTCCCTGCATAAGTCTGTGTAATTTTTCTTTCAAGTCTCCGCTAAAGTTGCTAATATTTATATTTCTCCTTGTTCAATATTTTTAGCGCTATCGTAGCTACCCATTGTTACGTCGAAGGCAAATTGTGTGTTATTCTTTCACTATTTTGTTTGGTTTTCAAATAGGAATTTTTGGCTGAGTTCAAAAGATTATTTGGTTCACTTAACCTTACAATAAAAACGTAAAAACGAAGAATATCGTACCAACAAGTCGGTAGAGAAAACATGTCAACAAATGGACAACCGTATACAAAGGAATCCAAATATTTCTGGATCAAGATATGGAGACAGAAAGATGATAAATAAAAACAATGAATAAATGAATATCATAAAAAAAAGATTGCAAGGATTGAAGAAGATCCTGAGGTGGATATTGTTGTACTCCCTACATAATGGACAAGCCCTCGTTCATAAATATACGTCAATGGAGCGTCAGAGGGAGCTGACCAAAACCACGTGACACAATCACGTGTGATACCACTAGCGTAGTGGATGGATAATCGCTACCTCACAGGACTCCCAGCCTCCTATTAACTAACTACTTTCTTACCAGGTTCTCTTGAATCTTGTATCAGTTACTTGAATATATATGTTTTTCTATCAACATTTTTATTCCTCCTGTCTTTCTTGTGCCAGCATCACAACAGATATTTACATTCAAGAAAGTACCAACTTATTAAACACCAAACCTTGATGGCATACATGGAATCTGGTTTTTGAAATTCAAGTTTATCAACGATATATTAGCGCAGCAGTTGACAAAATTTAAATGAACCAAAATACAGAAAATTATGTCAAAAGGGAAAACTACCATTTTCCCGAAGGATCCCAAAAAGAATCATTAACAGTAACAAGAGACTGATAATCTATTTGGCTTTAGTATAAAAAATCTTACGCCCAAAAATAAAAGAAAAATGTATATATATATATAAATATATGACTTATTAGAATTAGCCAACTCGGCTGGGGCTGTAGAATATACCGACTGCATTCTGTAAAACAATCCCCATCGAGCGTCTTGGTTATGACACGAAACCATATGATGGTGAAGCTACTCTTTCGGGGATTTGGGGAATTTGGAGAACCCTTTCATCGTCATTGCTCCCAGGTCCAATCTGGTCCTGAATGATAGCACCTGGTAGAGTTTTATCTATGAGTCAAATAAAACTGTTTGAAATTTAAACTGAGCGCAAACAAATGATTTATGTTAAACTTTATTGTTAGAAATAGAACTGTTTGATCAAACGACTTATATTTAATTGAATTGTTACTGATGCATAGCAATACTCGTAACAATTTAAGTGTATGCAAAAAATGAGCTCAGGCTCGTTTAAAATTGTTATCAACAATTTTTTTTCAAATATATATATATATATATATATATATATATATATATAAAGGATTTGCCATTAAATAACTCGTAAACAAAACAAAACAAAACTTGCATGAATGCTTCAGACTTGAAACTTGAGACTAAACAATTTTTTTGTAAAAAAAAAAAGGTAAGTTAATAGAGAAAGAGAGAGCCCATCTTAAAAAATGGTACGGTGTCAATTTCGATTGTTTCAACGGAAAAAGGAAACAAATGACCTAATATATATAAATCAGCACATCCAGCAGCACTTAAAAACCAGAAAAAATGTATCTCTGGCAAGTATATATTACGAAAATCCTATGATATATAATTCCACGAGCATACTGGAAAATAGGACCGAAAATATTTAGAATATCCGACAAAGTCATAAACCTCATCACGAAAGCCATAGAAAAGTGAAAATTGGAATTTGCAGCTGGAGGGTAATCCTTGCCAGAGGTGAAAATCCAAACAGGTATCTTACAGGAAGACTAACTCTCACAACAAATTTACAAGATCAGAGGAAAAAATAAAATAACTTATGTAAATGGATTGTACCAAGACATTTGCCAAAAATTAAAAAAGAATAGGTGCAGAAACCTTAAACAAACTATAACAATATGCAGTCAGGATATAGTAATGTAATTTGAAATTGAAAAATAGTCTGTGCTGATAAATAAAAAAATAAAAAAAAGAAACTGGCGAAGAGATGGAACAACCAAATGAGGAAAGCATCAGTACACTTGTAGAAAACGAAAAAGAATATACTTAGACGCTGTCAAATAAACAAAAATGAAAGAATGATTTATGAAAAGAATTCCAGCAGACCACATCTTTAAAATGAAAGAAAGTGAATCGGTAGACAAATATTTAGATCATGACACAGAACTGAAAAAATTGCGGAGCGTGAATGTGATGGCATTGCTTTGTTTAATGACATATCAAACTTTTTGGATTATTTAACGCCAAGTACTTGAAAAACAGTAGTGATAAAATTTAATCCATTGCTAGGAGGATAATGGGATTCATACCTTTCCTCGAGGGTATTTGTCCAAACGTGATTATAATCGTCCGACTGGAGTTAGAACACGCTTACTACGATTCCAAAGTCGATTGACTTGAACATTAGACCACAAGGACACTCAAAGGTGATGGTAATACGAATGATAGTTGGCGCACTGAGGCTTGGAAAGGGACTGGTGGATTAAGAAATCAGAGGGAGAACTGAGACTGTGCAGACCCCTACATTATTGAAATATACTACAATACTCAGAAAAGTCATGGAGAACATAAGGGAGTTGTTGTCATTTAAATCCCAAAAAAGACCACATTTATGACTCGTGTGAAAAACTAGCAAAGAGTGAAGTAATATATAAAGTAAGAAAAGTTGGTGACCTTAATCGAGGGTGACCCGAAGGCTCCCTTTTCAATAGCTACTACACCGATGTGTAGAGGATCCTATTTTCCAACCCCTCCGCTCGGGCAGGATATGACACAAGGTCAATTTTTAAGCGGAGTTTAACTGGTTTGAATTCATGGTTTTCCTTCTCCTAAACTAGTTGCCTCACCAAGGCTGAAGAACCAAGTCTGTTCTGCTATTTACCCATAGCTGGAAGGAGAATAATTGGATTCATACCTTTCCCAAGGGTATTAGTGCTATGTGAAATGCAATCAGTCTCGTGTCGCCGAGTCTATTTCCTACGACGATAACCATTACACCACGGGCACCGATGTGTAGAGGATGATGCAACTCCATCCCCTGTAGTGTTCCACATTACCCTTGATCTGTAACTTGCGGAGTGTTAAGCCACACTAAGTACCATTTTTTTAGTCTTTGGTACGACACGATATGGAATTGAGCCCTGGTCTCCCGGATCAATGGCGAACGCTCTACTCATTATGCTATAAAACACTAGAAAATAATAAATAAATATAATCGAGTAAATAGATTTAAAAAACATCATTAAATTAACACAATATAGCCCTGTAAATAAGCACAGAGTGTGAATTAGAGCACCCTTCACCGGAATTTCCACAAACTAATCCAGCCTTCCCATCATTCTCCGAAATCTAAACCGGCCTTCATATCATGTCCTACACAACAGTTCCAATGATCACATTCGTGAGAAACTTACAGTAACAATGCATCGTTGACTCTTTGCTTACGCTATCATTATCTACTTTATTATAAACATTGAGCATTATGAATAATATCAGCGAGAACAGTAAGAATTTTTCATGTGTACTTCTGAGTGATTCCGAGGTCGCCTTTTATTAGATTCGGATGACGCAGCCTTTTGTCCATTTCTCTAATGTGTTTTTGTTATATACGGTGTTGCATAATCGAATTCATGTGTCATCAGATTTATTTTCTCACATAATTTACAAATTATTTCTTCAGGACCAACAGCATCTCCGATTTTAATTGTTTCCAGAGGTGTATCAAGTCCATCTGTCTAATTGTTATGACCAATGAAAACAGTGGAATTTAAAAAAAAGGCCATGAATCTTTGAAAATGTAATTGAATTCAAAATTGGCGTTTAATATTCCATAATATGTTGATAAGTCGTTAAATAATTTAATCAAAACCATTCTAATCTCTCTCTCCCTCTCTCTCTCTCTCTCTCTCTATATATATATATATATATATATATAAATTAAATTAACAAAAAAATCCAGCAAACACCCACATGCGACATACGGAACACTGAACAGTTGCTTCAGCCTTATTGGGTCTCATCAGCAGAGCATACTGTGATCTCCACCACTAGGGATCGAACCGGCAACCACAGAATGCAGGAGCCAAACTTCTACCAACGGGCCACCAGTTCATGCCTCACATAAATGAGGCCAAATCAACTAGTCATCTTAAGAAAGCGTGACCACATGATCTAATGTATCTTGAAAATACTTTTTTACCTTACAGAGGACACGACCACCTCTCGGGCTACGTCTTCCTGACTAGTTGATTTGGCATCGCTTATGTGTGCTATGAACTGGTGACACATTGGCAGAGGTTCTGTTTCTGCATTCTGGTGTTGCCGGTTCGATCTCTAGTGGTGGAGATTACGGTATGCACTGCTGCTTAATGTTCCGTATGTCGCATATGGATGTTTGCTAGATTTTCTGGTCATGGTAATTTAATTAGTATAATATCCATTCCTCTAATACATATAACGAAGTTTTTTTGAAAATCCTCTCAGTGTAACCTCGGTAAGAAACTTCGACAATACTGTTTAGTTCTATTACCCTGATCTGTGAAAATATTGAGTATTTTTAAAATAATTGAAAAATCTGTGATTAATTTGACTTTACTATTTTTGTCTATTTTCTTGCTGAATAAGTAATTTTCTTTTTAAACACACACACACACACACTCTTATATATATTGTCATCCACAGACAGACTGTTTCGTTCTATCAGAACTCTTTAGTGTGGCTAGACACGCGGGACGCTCGAAGCCGGGATCGAAACCCGTCCAATTTTACGTTTCAGACCTCTCGGCCACGAAGCGGACCACGTTGGCGACGGGAATTCTTTTAAACGTATCTATTTAGCAACAGCAGCCGTTTGTTTACCTTTGTTTATACCCTATCGGTTACCAGAGTGCTCAATTCTTTCGAAGAGCTTTGCATTACGCTAGCAGCGGCCGACAATTCCTTCGCCAGAGTGCTCAACCCCCATGGGGGAGCGTATATATTGTCATCCAAAGACAGACTGTTTCGTTCTATCAGAACTCTTCAGTGTGGCTAGACACGTAGGACGCTCGAAGCCGGAATGGAAACCCGTCCAACTTTACGTTAGGCTAAGTTTCAGACATATATATATATATATATATATATATATGTGTGTGTGTGTGTGTGTGTGTGTGTGCATTAAGATTGAGATTAAAAGAAAGAGAGGAATAGAGGGGTTTGTGAGAAGTAGGCTTATGAACGTTCTTTCATATTTACTTTCATGTATAGTGATATATAAGTTCTCTTGGTAGGTCGAGGTTAAGAATGTAATAATATATGTTCTGGTTTAGAGTTTGTACAGTAGGAAAGTTAACAAAAGTAGGTCATAGTCAGGGCAAAATCTCAAGCTGGGTTATAACTGAAGCCAATTATGTACGTCTATGTATTCTGTTGAATATTCGTATTTGTTCCTTGGTCAATGTACCGTTCTTTGCACATGAGACGTCTTGTGAAAGAAAGCTAATGACGTGGCAGTCACCTGTCGCTGTTTACACGTCAAAGTCTGTTGAATAGTCAGCATCATAGAAGAAAATGTTAAAATATTAATATCAATACGAAACAACGTACATGTTTAATCTAAAAATAATATTCAATTGTAGACAACAACAATACATTTGTATGAAATAAATATAATACATTTTTATATGAGTTGCCAGGATGAAATGTAATCCTAAGAAATTGAAAGACTTTAATTGTTGTTTCGACTCATCCCGACAATCGCGTTATCCTCTCCACATAAAATTCAAATTACCACTCATTACTGACATATTGTACACTAACATCGCACGTCAATTAGACGGAATTTCTCGTTCACTTTTAGTGTAATGACTTGTCATCTTTTGAGTTAATTCAATTTTTGCATCATTGATTGGAAGTTTCATTATGTAAAGTTATGAAGAATAAATAGTTATAAGAATAGGGTTCTTTTTTAATCGCATATCAACCTTTATATGTTATTTAATGCCAGAGCCATTCTTCAAGAAGAACATCAGTAGTACAATTTAACCTATAGCTAGGAGGATAAGGAGGTTCATACCTTTCCAAAAGGTATTTGTCCGAAAATGAACGTAATAGCGCGACTGGAGGCTGAACTCTCTTAATATGGTTCCGCAGTCCAGCGCTTTAACCATTCCACCACGAGGACACCCCCAGTTAAAAGAAGAGGCTGAGTTTTGATTCGGTATTCCTAAAATGTGAGGCGAAATAATTAAGTTCTGGTGGTATTGTAATATCCTGTAGGTACATCCTTTCATATGGTTATGATATTTAGTGCGATGACAATGCCTGACACCATAATCATTATATGATTATGGGTTTGTTGTACGCTTAGCTGTTATCTTTTGGAAACAGCATAAAATAAATTAAATGTTAAAACACTCTTGATAACAAGAAAAAGAACTTTTAAAAACCGCAAAGATGTGACTCGATTTTATCCTGTCGGCGATGCCACTTTATTCATATTAAAGTTGCAGACATTTCTGGCCTAAAATCCAATTAATATACATTGCCAAAATGTCTTTTTTATATATGTGCAATGTTTATTCTTTTTATATTCATCACGTGTAACTAAGTTACTTGAGCAAAACTTCTGGTTTGGTTTTGTTGGCATATCAACCTTCTTCGGTTATTTAATGCCAAATCTCTCCGTTTAGAAGAGCAGTAGTGGCACTATTTAACCCATTGCAAAGACTATAAGTGGGTTCATATCTTTCCCGATGGTATTTGTCCAAAAGTGAACGTGCTAACCACTGTTCAAATCCTACGTATATCACCTACTAATCTTGGTAAAAATGTTTTAATTAGCAGATTTACAGGATGTTCTCCGTGTTATTGTTTTATTTAGCAAAACTTCGTGTCGATACTGTTATATGGATGCACTACTTGGTCGCTGACTAAACGGTTGGAGAAGAAGCAAGACGGCAATTATACAAGAATGTTAAGAGCAATATTGAACAAGTCCTGGCAGCAACACCCCACAAGGCACCAACTATACGGTCACCTACCACCTATCACGAAAACTATCCAAGCTAGATGAACAGACATGCCGGACACAGCTGGAGAAGCAAGGACGAGCTCGTAAGTGATGTACTCCTGTCGACCCCCGCATACGGCCAATCAAAAGCAGGACGACCAGCTCGAACATACATAGAGCAGCTATGTGATGATACGGGATGTAACCCTGAAGACTTGCCAGAGGCAATGAATGATAGAGAGACGTGGAGAGAGAGGGTCAGGGATATCCGTGCTAGCCGCACGACATGATGATAATGAAATTAACTAAGACACAGAATATTTTATATAATAACTAATCATTGTGGATTCATAAAATATAGCTTAAACAAACTAGGATAATTCATTTAGATTAATGGTACATATTTTTCTAATCAATTAGGATGAAAATCTAATGGAATAAGCCATATTGGCTTAATCCATTAAGGGAAAAAATTACGGAATCCATTATCAAAAAAATTAGAATGATTTTTTTTTCTGGCGTGGATTTCACTGATTTTAAACAATATCCTTTATAAAAGTGGCTTTAACTTCCAAAATGGCAGTTAATAGATCTTCTTCGATGGAAGGACCTTTCTCAGATTCCACTTACGCAAACGATTAAACTATTTGAATCAATGCTGCGAGCAATTTTTCTAAATATTTTCCATGCCTTTAAAAATTGCGCTTAAATGTCTGGATTAGGAAATTAAAAAAAAAGTAATATATAGATTTACCAACCACCCGCTCCGGCAGGATATGGCACAAGGTCAATTTTTAAGCGGAGATTCGAATTCAGAATTTTCCTTCTCCTAGACTAGTTGCCTCACCAAGGCTGAAGAACCTAGTCTATCCTACTCTTTACCCATAGCTGAAGGGAAAATAATTGGATTCATACCTTTCCCAAGGGTATTAGTGTTATATGAAATGCAATCAGTTTCATCCCGGAATTGAACTCGTGTCACCGTATCCATTTCCTAAGACGATTACCATTACACCACGGGCACCTCCATTTGGCTAAGGTATGACACAAGGTCAATTTGAAGCGGAGTTTTAAAAAATTAATATAGATCTGGAGAGAATAAAAGTTATAGCTCTGACACAAGCCCATACTTATCAAGAAAGAGCTGACAAAGAAATATCAAACCTGGCTTCATATTTGTTTGTTCATATTGACACTGACCTCAGCCAGTAATTTTCATAAAAAAGAGATTATGTACAGACGTCTCGACTGTTTTCTTTACATCTACACATAATGATTTTATTGTATAAACAACTCACTTGTGCACATATTTAACTTAAATTTTGATATTTGAAATTTTAAAAAAATCCCGTCTTGATACACATTTTATCAAATAAGATGTTATATGTGCGGTCAAGAATATGTATCCAAGTTTTATTTAATCCTGTTTCCTTCTACTTAGCATGAAAATTGAACGTTCTTTATATTTTGGAAATATAAATACTATTTGATGAGTTCAATTTCTATCATTTGTTGATTATGATTGCAATTAAGCGAAATCTTTTTTTTAATCACAAGAAACCACACGTGAAATCCTTATTATTAACGATCGGAACTCAAAAAAATCATAAAGAAATGAACAAATGTAATAAAAAGTAAACATTTAACCGCTTTTTGATTGGCTATTAAATTGCTGAGAAAGTCTGAGAAATTGTGGAAAAACACAACTTAGAGCACCTTTAAAGAAACTCGTCGTCGTTAATGAATTGAAGGTTAATTGATTTTTCAGTTTGATCAATAAGATGATTGGAACGTTTGACATAACCTCTTGTTTTTTTTTTATTAAATAGGTAACGTAAATTAAGAGTGCTTTCCTGAATGAGTTGAGTTGTATTGTCGTAACGTTAATAGTCACGGACAATAGGATCAATGATCGGATGCTGAATAGTGAATTCTATAAGCTTATCAAAAGGGAAACATTGAGCAAGAGCTGAATAGGTTGTCAATATCTGAAAAAGAGGGTAAAGTAATTACAAAAAAATAAATAAATGACAAAACAACACAAACAAACAAACAATCGAGTAAACAAACAAAAACTAAAAAAAAAATTGCTTATTATTCTCAGTTATTACATGATCGTATGATACTATTCCCATTAACGAAATAGATGATGCAATTTCCAAGTCAATGAAAAAAAAAGCTTTGTTCTTTTGTAAATCGACACCGTGCCATTTATGAAGATGGGCCCCTTCTTTCTGTATTAACTTTCTTTTCTAAAAAAAATATCTAGTCTCAAGTTTGAACCATGAGAATTTACGAGATTGACCATTTGACATCTCTCTGCCGGTCACATGTGAGATAGCCGGACACTAAGATCAATGGTGGTAAAGAGGTCATTGCAGTACACAAAAATCAAACTTTGACCGAGGCTATCTGTATTCATTTAGTATTAATATCTTTTGTTTAAATCTCAAAACAGATCTATGTCAAACAATTCTCGTTAGTATTAGTACACGGTTTCGTTCTATTGTAGCCATAGAAAGGACCCGATTAGGGGCAACCATTTCGGGACAAAGTGGACTTTTGAGCGATGCCAATAAAGGGGTAATCCGTTTTCCCCAAAGTTCCAGCATTACTAGAGCTTCACTCTCAAATTGTTTAATGTCATATCTTGGACACTCATTGAGGGAGTCTTACTCTTCTGCAAAGATGCAGTCGGTGTACTCTACAACCCAAGCCGATAGGGCAATCCACAAATAGGGAGCAATAAGAGAGGTTCATATCTTCCCAAAAGTATTGGCCTGAAAATGAATGTTATAGCGCGACTGGAGTTCGAATTCACATACTAAGATGTTACACTTAAACACTTAAACGATTAAGCCAACGGGAGTCCCAAACACACAATTGATGGCAAGTAGAGTCTGAATACCATAAATTGCGTCATACTAGTCGATCGGGCATTATCGCTTAACTTCAAGCTTTTTAGCTCAAAACTCTGTTTTAGACATATGCCTACTGTATAGTTCGACCCCTAAATATTCTCTAGGCTGGCTAAAACTTACCTAGTAGGCCAATATGAGGAAGGTCTTACATAACCTGTAAAAAAGCACCAAATATATTTATCGGAATTTACTTTTATAAATATGCAGAACTAAATATTTTAAAACTTGCACGGCCAAAAAATAGAATCAAAAATTTAATTAATGATAATGAAAAAAAAAACCTGTATTAAAATCTTTTAAATATGTGAAAATGAGTTAAAAAATAGAACTAATTTGTGTATATTAAATAAACTACCATTATGTCTCATTGAATTGTCATTACTTCTGTAGTGTATGATATCGGTAATATTTCTCTGAAATCAGAATTACATAAGCTGTATATGAAACATACAAATCTTACTTAATAGAGCTTATATTTATACTCAAAGTTTTTTGGGTGAAAGAACACACATTGCCTGAGATGCAGTTGGCATATCTTAAGCTCATTGTCAGAATCTAAATATAGTGGAGTGATGTTTTCTATAATCTATTCAGATATTCAATATTTTTTCCTGCAACTTTTCCTACAATTTACCTTACAAAGACAAAACATTAAACCATCTGCGTCAACATCAATGATCTACCTTGATAATTATAAGGATATTACTAATGCCGTAAATTTTCATAGAGTACACATTTATTGTGGACGTTTGCTTTAGAATGTTTGCCTCAGTAAATATAAAAATGCAGATAACACAATTAGTAATCTAGTCAAGTTGTTTTTGCCTCCGCCATACGGTCAATCTTAACAAACTGCCTATTCTGTCTGACTCTACTTTAGTGTATTTTTAGTTGTATATGTATTTGCTTGATCTCTCGCCTACGAACACCATGTGACACGAAATCAGATTCTTGAGCGATGACGGTGTTGGTTTGATTTCAGAATTTTCATTCACCGAGACTAGTTGCTTTATCAAGATTAATGAATCCAGTCTAACCAACTATTTACCCTGAGCTGAGGGAGAATAGAAATACAAAAAGCTTCTGATAGGATATGAAATCGGTTCCTTGGATGATAAGCGGTAGTTTAAGTGGGTCTTCTTCTTCTTCTTCTTCTTCTTCTTCTTCTTCTTCTTCTTCTTCTTCTATGCCCAGTTGGCTGGGGCTATAGAATACATTGATTGCACCTTTGCAGATGGGTAAGACCCTACCCCCAATGAGTGTCCTGATATGACACTAAACAGTCTGATGGTGAGGTCCCAGTAATGCTGGAGCCTTGGGGAATACAGAGCACCCCTTCATTGCCATTGTTCCCAGGTCCACGCAGGCACAACGTGGTAGCACCTGATAGGGCCGTATCTATGTGTTAAAAAGAATTAACGGCATACTTATGCTAAACTGAATTGTTGATTTAAATGAATAGCTTGAAATAGAAATGTTTTAGACAATTAAACCATACAGTTAAACTGCGTGCTTATGCTAAACTGAAGTATTTGAAATAGAAATGCTTTTGACATTGAAACTGTGTTTACACTAAATTGAATTGTTTAACATAGAAATGTTTTAACATGTAACTGTGTGTAAACAAAATCTGTACTTATATTAAACTGAAGTAGCTGAATTAGAACTACTAGACTAAACTGAATAGCTAGAAAAAGAACTGTGTTTTTCACAATTAAACTGTACTTACATTTAAACTATGCTAAAATTAATTATTTGAAATTGAACTGTTATATATAACTGCTTGAATAGTTTGAAATAGTAATGTTTTTGTCAATTAAACTGTATACTCATGCTAAACTAAATTGTTTTAAATGGAACTGATTATTTACATAAAAATAGATTTGGCGTTAAATACCCTACAAAGGTTGATATGCCATAAAACCCAACAAACCAAACCAAACCAACTTCTTCTAAGTAATTGTAGTAGTAGTTAGATTAACAATCACTAGATACTATTTACCCAACCCCTCCGCTCAGGCAGGATATGACACAAGGTCAATTTTTTTTAAGCGGAGTTTAACAGGTTTGAATTCAGAGTTTTCCTTCTCCTAGACTAGTTGCCTAACCAAGGCTGAAGAACCTAGTCTGTCCTACTATTTACCCATAGCTGGGTAAATAGAGAGGGAGAATAATTGGATTCATACCTTTCCCAAGGGTATTAGTGCTATGTGAAATGCAATCAGTCTCGTCCAGGATTTGAACTCGTGTCGCTTTGTTCATTTCCTACGACGATAACGACTACACCACGGGCACCTCCACAATCACTAGATGCTATACAATCTTGTTACTATGAAGATGAGCTCAAGAATTTGTAAATTCAGATATACCCAACGTTACGTGAAGTTTTAGACGTACACAGAAAGCTTGAAACAGAGGAAATAGAGAAAAATTATCTTTTCTGGGTTGACCCAAGGAAAAACTGCAACAATCGTAATATATTAATGAGTTAGCGGTGAAAATCTTTCGGAGTCACATATTTTAAGTCGAACTGCCTCAGAGAAAAAACGGTCAAGTTATTCAAATGGTCATTCAGCATTGAAGTAAAGCAGAAATGAAATTTTGAAAAAATGATCATAATATTCATGACTCCAATTATATGGGTGTATCATTAATTTCGGAAGATTTCAGTTTAAGCTTCTTATAAAGTTAAGGGATACGTTAATAGTTTCTCCAGAACGAGGCACACATTATCGCTCAAAAATAAGTATAACATAATCCTTTCGTAAACGTCTTTGATCCAGTGAACTTTGATGGCCGCGAATGGTAATATATTAGGAGTTAATTGAGGGTAACACTTCGGACCAGTTCGTTGATAATTAAGAGAAGATTCGCTCCCAGTTGAGTTAAGAACCATATTTGAGTTATATGAATGAGTTTTTGTTCACCTAGAGGCTTGTTTGGACCGTGTAACCCTTTGCTAGCGTGGACTTCCAAGCGAGCATGGCAGAAATGCCCGATTGCGCACGCTAAAGCAGCGGAGTGGAGAAAACAGATGAGCACACATCATACTCTGGCGACTGAGTTCGTACTCTTGTCGACAAGGTGACAGCTCGTATTTATCCAAAACGGTGCAGCTCGACGTTTGGTACATTATTGACAAAGTTAGTTCTCCGTGGACAAGTAAAAACGGGAGAGCGTTTTTCAGGATCTTCGGCGTGGCTCAAATGGTGATTTGGACGACACGGTTTACGGAATTGTTTAAGAATCTAAGTTTTTTTCATAACGATCTGATCTTATTTTTAAGCATTAGCTTAGGGTGAAAATAATACATGAGAGAATAAGGCTGGACCACATGACATTCAATGAAGGGTGAAGAAAGGACCAAGCCCGGTCTCATTAAACTAGGCTAGATTGGAGGCTATATTCTGCGTGAATATCAAATGAACCTATGATCTACATTAGGCTTCGAGTATCCCACCACAGTTGTTTATTCATATATCATCCTCTTAAGCCTAATAAATGACCTTGTCTTATAATGTTCCTGGAAAGAATTATTTGAATAAATTATTTTATACAGTTGACCTCTCCCTTTCCTCCAACACATCATCCCCACTTAATTTTTCACCTACCCTTAGAATAGAGCTGCTCCCTTGTTGGAATTTTCCGGATTGCTTTTCGAATTATCTAGAAAATAGTCTGCGATTAAAAAAAAAATACATTGGAAAGTACAGAGGTAATAAAATTTTCTTCTTTTTTGCTTTCTTTCTTGCAGTCTTCTTCTCAATCCATCATCAAACATTTCTTACAATCATTTAGGAACAATTCTCACTTTATCACATTGTATTATATACCATCTCGAAGCTTTTAACGAGATTGTTTATGTGTAGGCGATACATAGAGCAATTGCGGTATTTTGATGAGAAAAGTATAAAAGGGATCAAATGAATGAGATTATTTTATGGGCTGAATGCATCAGTGAATGAAGTAGATAGGTATATTCTATGGAAAAGTGATATTTTTCAAAAGACCAGTCTTATTCACACCTCCACACAACGTTTTGGGCTTCTTTCCCCATTTGTACATTTACAAAGACTAAAATATATATACATTTTCACATATATTCAGTCAGTTGTGTGTCTTTGCGTTTGTGCGTGTCTGTATTGAATGAAATTTTAAAATCCAAATCAATTTTTACAAAGATTTGAAAATAGAAACTTATATATATTTAATTATTATTATTATTATTTATTACGCATTAGAGTTTTTCAAATCAGCGTAAGCAGATAGTCTTTCTCTGGATATAGAGTGACAGCAAGTTTCCTAAGGGTCTCGAGGGCTCTTCTCAGTATTCTGTCCGTTTTTAATGATGCTGTTGTTTGGATGGTATCAACTAGGCCGCCAACTTCTAAATCTTCCAAGTCCTTTAATAATCCTTTAGTTACCGTGCAAAAAGCACCAATCACAAATGGTATAATTGTCACCTTCATGTTCCATATTTTTTTCAATTCTCTAGCAAGGTCAAGGTACTTATCTCTCTTTTCACATTTTTTCAGTTTTATTCTATGATCTGCCGGGACAGCAAAATTTTCTGTTGATCGTTATGAGGTCTGGTCTTCGGGCCGAGATTTGGTGATCCGTTTGTATATCAAAGTCCCACAGGAGTTTGTGCGTGTCCTTTTCTAGGACAGGTGCTGGCTTGTGCATATACCATTTGTTGGCATGGTCAAATTTAAATTTCTTGCACATTTCCCAGTGGATCACCTTACCGACTCAGTCGTGTCTAGCCTTGTACTCCTTCTGTGTCAATTTGCAGCCTTCACTTATTATGTGATTGATGGTTTCATCTCTGTCACCGCATAGTGTGCGCTTGCTATTTTGTTGCGTCTTATCTATCCTCGCTTTGATATGATTGGTTCTGATGGCGTTGTTTTATGCTGCCATTAGGAGAGATTCTGTTTCTCTCTTAAAGTTTCCTTTTCTTAGCCATGTCCAGGTTTTGTCGTGTGAGATGTTGTTTATTACTCGTTTAAAACGTCCATGGAGTTGTTTTTCTTCCCATTTTTGTTTCCTAGTTTTTGTCATTCTGTTATCTATCGTGTTTTAAGTATTGTTTCTGAAGGCCGTGATCAGTCCTCCTTCGTGTTTTTTCTATGTAGTCTTGTAATCGTTGTATGGATGTGTCAACGCTGTCTTCGATGCTGGCAAGTCTTCTTCCTCCTTCTTTACTTGGTACATATAGTCTGTCCACGTCGTCTCTGGGATGTAATGCCTTGTGCATAGTCATTAGTTTTCTAGTTCTTTGGTCCATTTGTCTAAGTTCATCTCTGGTCCACTTGAGAAAGGGCCCCGAGTATCTAACGAGGGGTACAGTCCAAGTATTTATTCCTTTGATAAGGTTTCTTCTATTGAGTCTTGTCTTGAGTAGTTTTCTAGTTCTCCTGAGATATTATTTTTGATTTTTTTTTTCATTTCGACTTGCTTGATGGTGTCAACCTCCAAGATTCCTAAGTATTTGTTGGTCACGTTTTCTGCGAGTGTTCTCATCTTGTCTGGATTTGGTAGTTCTATTCCGTCAGTTATATGCCGTTTGCCACATTTCATGACGAGCAGAGCGCATTTTTCCATGCCAAATTCCATCCCTATGTCTTTATAGTATATTCTAATTGTGTGTATGAGGGTTTCCTGTTTCATTTTTTGCAAATACTTTGATGTCATCCATGTACATTAGGTGGTTGACCTTTTCTTTATTATTATTGCTATTATTATTATTTATTCCTTTAGAGTTTCTCACATCAGTATCGGCTGATGGTTTTTCACTGGAGTTTGAATGACCGCAGGTCTCCTTAAGTCTCCAGGACTCTTTTAAGAATTCTGGTCGTTCTCAGTTATGCTGTCATTTGGATAGTCTCCACCCGTCCGCCAACTTTCAAGTCCTCCAGGCATTTTAATAATCTTTTAGTCATTGTCCCAAAAGCACCAATCACATTTGGCAAAATCATCACTTTCATGTTCCACGGCCTTTTCAATTCTCAAGCAAGGTCGAGGTACTTATCCTTCTTTTCACACTCTCTCAGTTTTATTCTCTGCTAATTTGCTGCATTCGCTAATTATGTGATTGATCGTTTCGTCTCTGTCACTGCATAGTCTAAATTTGCTATTTTGTTGACTCTTGTCTATTCTCGCTTTGATATGATTGTTTTTTATGGCGTTGTACTGTGCCGCTATTAGTCGAGATTCTGTCTTAAGGTTACCTTTTCTTATCCAGGTCCAGGTTTTCTCGTGTGAGATAGTGTTTATTAGTCGTTTAGAGCAGCCATAGAGTTGTTTTTCCTCATTTTTGTTTCCTAGTTATTGTCATTCTATCGCCCGTCGTGTTGTTGTAATCAGTCCACGTTCGTGTTTTTCTACGTTCTCTTCGAGCCGTTGTATCGATGCATCAACGCTGTCTTCGATGCTGGCAAGTCCTCTTCCTCTCTCTTTTCTAGATACGTATAGACTGTCAATGTCGTCTCTGGGATGTAATGCCTTATGCATGGTCATTAGTTTTCTTGTTCTTTGATCCATTTGTTTAAGTTAATTTCTAGTCTACTTCAGCAAGGGTCCGGAATGTCTAACGAGGGACACAGCCCAAGTATTTATTCCTTTGATAAGGTTTCTGCAACAGAGTTTTTTCTCAAGTAGTTTTTTAGTTCTCCTTAGATATTCTTTTAGAATTTTGTATTTCGTTCTATCACAGATATTGAACACTTTTTAAATTATACATCATTTAGTCTGCCACAAATGTACAAAGTGAGATAGTAACAACAACACTGTTATAATATATAAATACATATAATAATCTTGACATACTCTCTCTCTCTCTCAATCTGTCTGTCTCTCTATCTCTTCCTGTATATTTCTCTAATGAACTTTTGCATATTGACATACCAGTATAAGCTGGCCATCAAAGACTTACTCTGTACTGACACTAGCTGTTGTTTGGAAGACTTCCCAAGAACTATATATGATTGAGATGGATATCGTCGATGAATACACTGCTTTCACAGCGACTATTATGATATATACATACATGTGTGTGTTTGCGGGAGTGTGTGTGGAGGTGGGCAGCATTTTTTTCTTTAATGCATATGTCGTTGAACAATATTGACGTTTTGTCTACATATTTTTGTATATGTCCGTTCCAGTTGCCAAATTGATTTTACGGTGTCTGGCGGGAATTGGTTGACGAAGCTCCCATAACTAATTGATACCCTAGTTCTTTCTGCCCAGTCTTGGGTCATCATCATAGGTGTGTATATTGCAATGCGATATGACCATTACATATATATTACTACTTTGTAAGTGTTTATTATTTATACTGGTGTGTTGTTGAAACGTTTTATTCGTTTCTACAAGTAGCAGATGTAGCTAAAGACATTTAATTACATTATTACTTCATTCGAAATTGATTCTATTGAGTTAGGGTTGTTTCATTCTGATTTAGAGCACCTCGAAAATTTATTTTTGTTTGTTATTTTGTTGTTCTAATATTGTGTTTTCGCTAAAAATTTCAGAAACTCAGTTTTTGGGTAGGACTGCTCTTTTAGAAGTTGTGCTACTGAATTTGTATCAGATAGATGCATACATATATATATATATATATATATATATATATATATATATATATATATATATATATTGTGAGATACATAAAAAATAGTATAAAACTTAACTAAACGTGATATATCAGTAGACACGTTTCAAGTGTTAAGTTTGAATAAGAAGATACATAATAAGTTTGAAATTGATTGGATCAATCGGAAATAAGTTAGGTAGATCTAACACACACACACACACACACACACACATATATATATATATATATATATATATATATATATATATATATATATATATATATATATATATTATTTAGACATGTTCGGTTAAAGATTAAAGGACTTTTCTATTCTATGATCTGATGTTCCATCTCTAGCTTTCTTGCTAGCTTCTTTGTTTAAGTGACCATTTGATAGAAGATTTCCCCCTGGTTCCATTTATCAGCGTTTACCATCATATTCATTGGAGGTGCCCGTGGTGTTATGGAGGTGCCCGTGGTGTAGTCGTTATCGCCGTAGAAAATGAACACGGCGATACGAATTCAAATCCTGGACGAGACTGATTGCATTTCACAAAGCACTAATACCCTTGGGAAATAATTCTCCCTCCAGCTATGGGTAAATAGTAGGACAGACTAGGTCCTTCAGCCATGGTTAGGCAACTAGTCTAGGAGAAGGAAAGCTCTTAAATCAAACCTGTTAAACTCCGCTTAAAAATTGACCTTGTGTCATATCCTGCCCGAGCGGAGGGGTTGGTAAATAGTGCCATCATATTCCTTGATCGCCTTTGCAATGATTTGTTTTTGTAGGGATTTATTTTTTGTTTTCTTTGCGAGTGAAAATCATTTTTTTAGAATTTTTTTTATTGTTAAGGGTGTTTTTGGTATTACGTCATTTGTAGAAAGAATCAGTTATTTTAGTATCGGTGATGGAATTTTATTTTTGTTTGGTTGTTTAGCTTTTATACATATCCTTCTATCCATTTGTATTAAAATTAAACTCCCAAGCATCAATAAAATAGCATTCAGCACGAGCATAGAATATTTGATATAGATTTTATAACCAATTGAAATTCCTGGCTAATTAATATATTTTGATTGTATTTTCAAGCCGAATTATTTCTAATAAATATGCAAGAAAATAACATCGCCTTTAGTAATAATTGAAAATTACTAACAGTCTGTTTTATTCATTACTTATCTCTCGTCTACATTTCTTAAAGTGAGTTCAGTTACTTTTTCAAGATTTGACCTTTTATTTCCTCGAATTTGATTGAAATTTAGTATCATTTCTACTAATTAGTCTAACAAGTATTATACTCTACTGTTTACATGTGTGTATTTACCTTTCGTATAGAATCCACTGCTGCAATATAATCTCAGTTTACGCGCTAGAGACAAATATTATTGTGTATAAAAAGATTTATTAGCGTATAAACATTACTTCCCCACTGCATAATTGCATATGTATTTTACTCACACAAAATTCATTGAACCAAAATAAGTGTTTATTCTTATATGAAATTATTTTATGTAAAATTACAACGTTTTCATACCTTAAGGAATTTGTCTTTTCTCAACAAAGAAGAATTTGCAACTTATTTTCTACAAACTAATTCACGCAAGAAAAAAAAATGCTAAAGTTGTAGAAATACATTTATCATATTTGCACATTTGTTCATCAAGTATAAGAACTTGCATTGTCTTGGCACCAGACCCACTATTCATACGTGCCTTATACTGTAACCCTCTATCAGTTAAAATGAGTTCATTAACGGAATCCATTATTATGGGTGCGCTCGCTATTGTTGATCTATCTGGCCAGTCTTCATTTTGAATTCTTTTTCGATCTGTTTTTAAACAATTTAACTCATTTGTGAACATATTTGACATTTATGCTTCACCGTAAACATCTCACATGTCTCCTTGAATTTTAAATGGTTTGCATATAATATTTCATACGCTACTTTAGGAAAAAAGCTCTGGTCGAAGCATCGTTATCAATAACAAAGAGTACACCCTACCACATGATTTCTTTAGACATTTTTTCTTTTTTTTTTTCCTCATAGTAGGAATACCATTTGAAAATGCAGTATCATCATATAATTCTTTGTTATATTCACAACTTTTCAGTCAAATGAGTCCAAAAATCAAGCATGTTAAAATCAAGATGTTAAATGTGAATAAATTGACGAAATGACAACCTCAAGACACGGAATGAGAACTTGAACTTAAAATTCCAGTTTTAAGTTGCTGTACGAAATGTAAATAACAAAGTGACATTTTTATATAAATACCGACATAACTTTTTTGTTCAAGTCAAAACAATATTCAACGTTGTGTGACAGAACCTTTCGACATAGTTAAAACATAATTCGAAAGAAAGCTCTTCATTGAAACAAACGTTCTACATAGTTCGTCAACAGGTTCACCGTCTTCGAAGGAAATATCTTCATAGCTTAAAGAACCTTTTTCATAGGTGAAACACAGTTCGAAAAAACCTTGAACAGAGTCGAAAAATTCTTCGAAAGAACGTTCATGGTTATGGAAAAAACGTTCTACATATTTAGAAAAAACGTTCGATATAGTCAAAAGAAAGTTCTTGATAGTTGTAAGAACCTTTTACATCGTTGGAATATTGGTAAAAAATGTATGTGTGTGTATTATTATTATTATTATTATTATTATAAGTTGTAGCAATGTACTTTTTCACGTGGATATCAAGTAAAATACCGAAATCAAATGAAGATGAACATTTTCCGCGCCTGACAATTCAAACTTACGCCAAGACATAGGGTAACACCTCAAAGGGAGTTATCAGAAGTGGGGAATTTTCTCAAGCTCTACTGAAGGAAGTAAAAAAAAAAAAACTTAAGGAAAACTAGAATTCACTGACGACAAAAAGATTACCATTAGAAGGGGTAGTGAAGAAATACGCACACACATATACAAATTTTAAAAAATCTAGGATTCCTGAAGAAAATAAAATTTGATACAGCCTCGAAAAAGTAGAACAAAACATCTCTGGTGTTTTAAGTTTAAAAAATATCAACACCACAAGGACTGCAACGGAACATATCCGACATATTGAAGGTGGGGGACAAAACGACCCAGCTGGTTGTACTAGAAAACGAAGTGTTCAAACAGCCAAGAAATCATTCCCACATTTTTAAGAACTTATAAAAAAGAGCGGAAAAAACCATGGCGGTAAAATATAGAAGAAATATAACACTTAGAAAAAAAAGTTGTTGGCAACCGTAGTCGAGGGTTACCAGAAGGTTCCCTTTTCAATAGGTACAACATGTGGGGGAGGACGCTATTCCTTTCCCTGGATTGCTCCACTTTACCCTTGATACGTACTTTATATTGCTGAGTGTTAAGCAAGGAGGTATCAAGTACCATTTTAAAAAGTCTTCGGTATGACACGACGTGGGATTGAACTCAGGTCTCCCGGACCATTGGCAAATACCAATGTAGCACAAAGTGTGAGCCAAATAAGCAGCAAATAAAACAATCAACCAGATAAATTCAGAACTCTCTAAAAGGGGACTATTTCAACTGGGACTAAAAGATTGATTACAATTTTTAAAAAGTTTGAAAAAATCCGCTTTACTGAAATCAAACAAACACTTATAACATTGCCCAAACTGTATCTCCAGAAAACTACAAGTCTACAATTAAAATAAACATCGCGAGGCAAAAATAAGAGATCACCTATCCGCACATCAATTCCGAAAATAAGTTCAGAAGCCAATCGCAAAGCAAAACGCATTCTTATTATCCTTACCAAACTTGAATCGTCAACCAATCAAAAATAAGTCGTTCTCGACAAACAACTGGGCAAAAGCGATTGAAAATATCAAAATCCTCATCACTCAATCCAGAAGCCTCTCGTCATCAAGAACAAAATCACAAAAAAAATATAATGAGAAACCAAATATTGAACATGATCATACGAAGAAACAAAAGCAATGTAAATCCCAATAATCAAAACACAATTAAGCCAAGACCCTAAATAGATCCATTAAGGAAACTGACAGAATAATTGGAAGCCTCAAATTAGTGGATTTATATTTATAATATAAGATACGCTTTGGAAAAAAAGAGCATCTACAAAGTATACGCCTGTGTACCAAAATCTTCTACAAACTATTGTCTCGATCACTGACAATTCATTTAATAACAAAAAGATAAAACCTACAAACAATTTGCTTGCATTTCAAAAATACAAAAAGCATTTAGAATTAAATAACTACACAGTTTAATATGGCAAGAAATGAATTATCTGACCCATTAACCTTCCAAAATATTTGCTAAAAATCATATATAAAAAGATTTAGCATTAAATACACCACTAGGGTTGATATGCAATTAAACCAAACCAAACAATATCAAATACGTTTAACATTATGTTAGTTAAAAAACGTTAGTATAACTATCAGTTTCTTTTAATCGTGAAAGTTACAGTTATTTGGTATGCTGTACAAGTTTTCCCCTCATATATATATATATGTGTGTGTGTGTGTGTGTGCGCGCGCGCGTGGGTACATAAATGAACAAATCGTAATAAATCAAGAAAATTCTCAAATAATAGGAAGTAGAGAATATTAAAATCCAAAATAAATTATCTTAAGTCCTTATGTCCGGTTCATTCATTACAAACATTATGTGTATTAGAAAAAAATCGTCCGAGGATATATGTGCATATATATATATATATATATATATATGTGTGTGTGTGTGTGTGTGTGTTATCTATTATGGAGGTTTGCACATGCTAATTGTCCTACCAGACTGTGATATCTGATATATGATTAGTTTCATATAAAGACATCAGTTTGGCAGCATTTGTATTATCATAGAGAACATTTCTACATGATCTGAGGAATATATCAGTTAAAATTTCCATATCATAAAGAACATTCTGTTTTGTTGCCATGACTTTATATGATATCTCCACATAAACATAGGACATCAATGAATACTCGTATATTGATGTTTTAGTCTAAATAGAAGTTGCAGTCAAGATCCCAGTAACCAAGATATTTTTTTAATAAAAAATAATTATTGAGGAATGAAAATTATCAAAGGCTGCTTAGTTATATATTTTTTTTATGTTTCTAACTTAATTTAAGTGATTTACTCCTTGCTTGGTTATTTAAAACTGAGATCAATCCTACTTTTTTCAAACAGTTTTATGGTTTAAGGAATTACCAATGATGATCATTCGAAAGTATTCACAGCTTCAAGTAGTCACCAGTATTGTGGAGCTGGAGCAGGTAACAGGACACGGATGTGCCTCGCATGGGGTCAAACATGTGTCACGTGGTCTGCCACTGAGAGGAGAGAGGTAAGATCAATTTCACAATACCTCTCCGAGTTTGAATTAACAGGCCTCAAAGATTAATCGTTATAAGAGGAATAAGGAATGTAGGTCAATTCCTCGCGGCCGAAGAAACAAATCCAGGTCAGAATGAAAGCCAAGAGATATTTATATTCTGTGACCGGATGTATAGAGAAGGGGACATAGAGGTCAGTACAGTAGCCCGAAAGAATCGCATGACAGGGTGGGGAAGAAGAAGGAAGAGGCCAAATGATTGGCCAGAACCCTAAAGACGGAGGTAGTACGCTTTTCGTCAGAGGAAATAGAAATAAAGAATTAAGTTTTTAGGACGGAGGCTGCCGTGAAAGGACGTGCGGATCTCATGCCAAAACTCCGAGCGAAGAAACAGAAATAGAGTTCTTGGATAGGAGATAACAGATGCCTTCAAGCTGAGCTCTACAGAATCCCGCTAGCCCGTTAAAGAAAAAACTCTGCAAAGAAAACCGTCGAAGAAGCTAAGTAAACCTTTAAACCATTTCCTCCCTCCACCCTTCCTAAGTATTGAAATTGTATGCTCTCCCTCTCAATTTAAAGAAAGAAGCATATAGAGAATTATATGCATTAAGAAAAGAAGATAAATTGAATGAAAAGATTCATTTCATGAACTCTAAATATACGAATGGATTTTGCTACCTTTTCAAGGTTCAAGAGAAAAGACAGAAACAAGAGAAAAGAAAACGAAAGAGAGACATTTTTGTATTTGATATTGTCTGCTGATAGTATAGCAGGCACTTTAAATATTTGTCTGGTCCGCACGTATTAAAAACCTTGTTATATTTTGAATGTCCCCTCGTGTCGAAATTTATTCGTCATATTGTTTGCCTATCGAAGTCGCCTTCTTTTTCATGTTCCTTTTCAGGTTCATTCGCCTTAGTTAATTCTCGCTAAATGTCTTATTCGCCTTTAAAAACATTACACGGGAAATTGGAATTGTCGACTACGGTAAATAATAATATTATATCTAAACCTAGAGGTCCATGTCTTCCGTTAGCCTAGTGGGTAGGTAGACGAAGTGGCCCGGTGGGTGTGTGTAACGTGAAATTTGGAAATCCCTTGCCAGCGGCGGTCAGTCTAACCCCAAATTAGCCCCCCCACGTTATCTGCCAGTTCCCATGATCCCGAAGAAGGAATCTTAACTGGGACTTATTTTGCGAAGGATCAAGTGCCAGACTGCCCTGACTTCACACGTGCGAAAAATAAACTCCCGTCCTGGGATAAATATTTTAGGCACCGTCACAAATGAAAAACATGTGGCAAGCAAAACCACTTCGAAAGAGTCTGCCAGGTGGACGCTAGCTGGGGCCGCTGAGCCGGTAAGAGTTGTAATTATTCTTGTTTATTCTGCATGTTAGAGCAGTGATTTCTACATCTCCCCACCGCGAGTAGGCTGGGTTTTATGAGGGTTGTTCCCTTTCTTCGAAGCCTGGCCTGTTAACGCTGTGGGGTACGAGAGGAGATGCAGAAATCACTGCTCTAATCTGCAGAATAAACAACAATATGTTTGCACAATTATATAGTTTTAGATATTTCAATTAAATCAAAAAATGCAGATATAAACTGGTTTGCTATACACCATCCACAATATTCACCAGACTTTAAATGTGTTTCCTTGTTTTTCATTCTTTTTATAGCATAAAATAATTCTCAGAAAGATCAGATGAAAAGAATAGAAAACGTCTTGAGCTTGAAACCAGTTAAATTTCACTGGAAAGGGATCAATAAGCTATCTATAGAATGGCTAGAGGCAATTCAAAATAATTATGACCATATAATTATTTGAAATGAATTCAATTTTAAATTATCCACAATGTAATTGAATTTTACGAAACCATATATCATTAATAATAATAATAATAATAGAAATAATAATAATAATAATAATAATAATAATAATAATAATAATAATAATGATGATGATAACTCTTCTGCTGAAACCTTATCATAGGAATAAATACCTGGGCTGTACCAATCGTTAGATATTCCGGACACTTTCTCAAGTGGACCAGAGACAAACTTAAACAAATCTACCAAAGAACCAGAAAGCTAACGATTATGCATAAGGAATTGCATCATAGAGACGACGTTGACAGACTATAAGCTTCAAGAAAAGAGGGAGGAAGAGGACTTGCCAGCAGTGAAGACAGTGTTGACGCATCGATACAACGACTCAAAGACTGTACACAAAAACACGAAGGAGGACTGATTACAGCCATAAGAAACAATACTGATAACACGATGGACAACAGAATGAGAATAACTAGGAAACAAAAATGGGAAGGAAAACAATTCCATGGGCGTTTTAAACGACTAATAAACAATATCTCACAAGACAAAACCTGTACCTGGCTAAGAAAAGGAAACTTTAAGCGAGATACAGAATCTTTCCTAATAGCAGCACAAAGGGAATCCATAAGAACCAACCAAATTAATCGAGAATAGATAAGACGCAGCAAAATAGCAAATGTTGGCTATGCGGTGACAGAGATGAAACCATCAAGCACATAATAAGCGAATGCAGCAAATTAGCGACGAAGGAATGTAAGACTAGACACGACTGGGTAGGCAAGGTGATCCACTGGGGAATGTGCAAAAAATTTAAATTTGACCATGCAAACAAATGGTATATGGATAACCCAAGAGTAGTCTTAGAAAATAACACACATAAACTCTTATGGGACTTTAACATACACATGAATCACCTAATCTTGGCCAGAAGACCAGACCTAATAATAATCAACAAAAAGATGAGAACTTACAAAATTGTCGACTTTGCTGTCCCGGCTGACCACAGAATAAAACTGAAAGAATGTGAAAAGAAGGATAAGTACATCGACCTTGCTAGGGAATTAAAAAAACTAGGGAACATGCAGGTGACAATTATACCAGTTGTAATTGGTACGTTTGGAACAGTAAATAAAGGATTACTAAAGGGACTGGAGGACTTGTAAGTTGGCGGCCGAGTGGAGATCATCCAAACTACTATATTCTTGAGAACGGCCAGAATACTGAGAAGAGTCCAGAATACGTGAGGAGACTTGCTGTCACTCAGACTCCTGGGAAAAACCATCAGCTAACGCTGATGTGAAAAACCCTTATGAGTAAATAATAATAACAATAAACCATTGCAAAAAGGGTGTAATATCTGAAATATCCGCTCTAAATACAATCGTACTAATATCACAAGAACCATTATCAACATAATTCAAGGACCCAACTTTTTAAGGAAAAATGATGGCAGGAATTTAGAATAGGTGAAAGAACATTAAAAAGAAATAGGAAACAACTGGATTTTATCCAAGTTAAAAATTAAGGATTATAAGGGGAGAGCTTTTTTTTAGTTATTTATCAGAAACCATGATAAGCTGCATGATGGATATGAAATGTGCCAGAAACTGGATCAATGAGGTCCTTCAACAAATTTTGGGTTGATTAACTCCACCGGTTAAGGGTCAGGATCAAACAGATCACTATGAAACTACCGCTACTCATCTATAAACGTAGCAATTAGGGCTGAGGTTATTCCAGCCATCGTGTTTGCTTTGTTTTGTTTTTCGTGTATGTACTACCCTCTTAAGAATTATTTTATTTTGGAAAATAAGCTAACGTTTGTGTCGGGTGCGCATATCTAAAAAATCTCTTTGATCTGGTACAGCCACAATATACCACCCACGATTAAAATGTCAAATAAAAATATAACGCACCGTGAAAACAGGACAACAGGCCTGGTTGTCATGATAGGCAGGTGTTTTCCTGATAGCCAACATAGGATATCTGATAGTCATCCTGCAAATGTTAGCTGTTCTTTTTGCAGGTACACGAGCGACGATTTAAGTAACCACACAAATCAGAGACATCAACAAAAACATGGACTAATGAAGACAACCAACTTGCTCTGCACTGCAATTTTAGGACCAACCCTACACCTAGAGGATATAAATCTCGAACGAATGCGCTAATTGTCAGACAAAAAGCAAAGGACTCGCCTACTAAAATAGAACAATAATAAAGAAAGGTTGGTTTTCTGACCTTGAAATATGCCAGAAAACAAATAGTGAATTTCAACGAGACACTAATTCAATATCAGACACACCAAGTATTGACAAAGAAAAATACTCTTACCGTAATGAATCGCTAACTTCTAAAAACAGAAAAACAACACACCCAAAAAACAACAGGACAAACACTAATACCAGAACAAAAAATGAATCTAGAAAATTAAAATAGAATTATGGATGAAAAAAGACTATCTTACTATCACTGAGAAACATAGAAAGTAGAATAGTCAAGGTGGAAACAAGAAATAAATGAAGTATTAACATATATATAAACAAATAACATCGCCGAATTAAATAAACTAATCGATGCAGGAGCGTAAGTAGTTTGTGAGAAAATTGAGGCCCCCTTAAAAAAAATGAACAAAAAGTGAAATCTGAATGGTAAATTAAACTGAAAAAGCAGACCAGAAATCAACGAAAAAAGGCAAAAATGATAAAACAGGGGAAAAAACTGAGATATATTGGGACAAAAAGAAAAGAGCAACATAAAAAATAATGATACAACATAGGAAATAAAGCAAAAAGTACTGGCGAAAGAAGGAAGATTAAAAAGATATCGAGAAAAGGTTCAACAATGCATACAAAACAGGACATTTCAAAACTATGAAAGTTAATTCTACCAACAAGTAGGGGTAGATGTTACGAAGAAATACGAACAATTGGATGCAAGGGAGCTAAACAATTTTAGAGTAAAATATGGCAAACATGATAATGTAACTAAAAGTTGAATAAATAAGTAATATGTCAAAAGATTTAAAAGGACTTGAAGGAGTAACGAAAGGGAAAATAATCATTGATTCATTCAGAACAACACAAAAAAAAAATAACAAATTGGAAAACGCCATGGCTATGATGGCATACATGGATTATGGTTCAAGAAATACTCCTCCATCCTTGCCAGACTAGCACTTGAAATGAATTGATTCATTCAAGATGCAAATTTACCCGAACGGATGACCAAAGTAAAAACCATATTGATACTAAAAGACCCCAACAAAGAAACTGCCCATAACAACTACAGACCCATAACGTGCAACCTATGATGTGGAAAATGCTAATAGCACACAAGAGAAAAGATTTCTGACTCTAACAAGCCGCGGATTATTCCCCAACGAATAGATAGGATGCCGCAAATGATACAGAGGCAAATGATAGCTAACCTACATTGATCAGCACATCCTCAACGAGAGCAAAACGAGATGGAAAAATATAGCTATAGCTTGGATTGATAACAAAAAGGCATTTGAAATCGTAGAAAAGCTGGACATTAAACTGTCTCCCAATGTACAAAATATCTGAAGTCATAAACTTTATCGAGAAAACTATGAAAACCTTGAGAGTTGAATTGAAAGTAGAATGGAAAAGCTTAGGTAAAACGAAGATCCAAAGATAAATATTCCAACATCATCATTATAAATAGTGATGATGCCGTACGAAATGAACACGTAGGCCAGTGTAATCTATGCACAATAACTTGTTTTCAAATAACTGTTCATATCTATAAATAATCCTCATTTCTCTACACACAACTATATGGTTTCACTTATTCACATCTTCCACAAAGTTAGAGTGTTCTCATTTCTTAGTGGCTACCGTGCAGGATTGTGACATCTTAGTGAGTGAATTCGAGCTCGAGTCCTACTATTACGAACATTTTCTGACTAACAGTCTTTGGAAATGTATGAAGACCTTTATGTAAATTAAATTGAAGAATTAAAGTTCTTCTACAACGATTACTTTAAATTAAATCACCCACGTAGATAAATATGCCATTAAAAAAGTAAGAAACCAATCAATCCAAATCCAATACAAATTTACGTACAGTTATGTTTCCAAACGTTCTTAATACTAAAAATATCTACGTATTTAGATGGTTTCAAGTATTCATATCTAATACAAAGAAGTTGCAGACAATTATATGGCAAGCAATAATATGGTTTCAAGTATATAATAGCAAACCTTTGTTAACAATTATAGATTCAAGTAGCTATTTTGATACAACGATTTTTCTCAGTTATTCATATCAATAATAATTTTCAAACAGGTGCCCGTGATGTAATGGTTATCGTCGTTTAAAATGGACACGGCGACTCGAGTTCAAATCCTGGACGAGAATGATTACATTTCACTTTGCACTAATACCCTTGGGAAAGGTATGAATCCAATAATTATCCCTCCAGATATGGGTAAATAGTAGGACAGACTGGGTTCTTCAGCCTTGGTGAGGCAACTAGTCTAGGAGAAGGAAAACTCTGAATTCAAACCTGTTAAACTCCGTTTAAAAATTGACCTTGTGTCATATCCTGCCCGAGCGGAGGGGTGGGTAAATAGGATAGGATAAATAGTAATGATGCTACTCAACCACATACTCAGGATGTGCACAGCTGGATACAAACTTAGTAAATCATAGAATAAGATCAATCACCTAATTCACATGGAATACATCAAACTGTTTGCTAGGATTAAAAAAGAATTAGAAACTATTATACACGTAAGTGGAATATATAGTCAGGAAAAAGGGATTTGACATAGAAAAATGTGCCATGCTACTTATGAAAAGCAGGAAATGTCACATGACGGAAGGGTGGAACAACCAAATCAAGAAAAAAATTAGAACTCTCGTAGAAAAGGAAACCTACAGATATTTAGGGATATTGGAAGCTGACACCATCAAACAAGTGGAGATGAACGAGAAAAATTAAGAAAGAATATCTCAGGAGAAACAGAAAGCTACTTGAGACAAAACTATACAGCATACACCTTATTAAAGCGATAAATAATATAATTTGTAAGATACTTGGGGCTATTCTTGAAGTGGGCCACAGAAAAATTTAAACAATTGGAACAGAAAACAAGAAAACAAATAACCATGCATTAGGGATTATATTCCAGAGATGCCCGTGGTGTAGTCGTTATCGTCGTAGGAAATGGACACGGCGACACGAGTTCAAATCCTGGACGTGACTGACTGCATTTCACATAGCACTAATACCCTTGGGAAAGGTATGAATCCAATTATTCTCCCTCCAGCTATGGGTAAATAGTAGGACAGACTAGGCAACTAGTCTAGGAGAAGGAAAACTCTGAATTCAAACCTGTTAAACTCCGCTTTAAAAATTGACCTTGTGTCATATCCTGCCCGACCGAGCGGGTTGGTAAATAGTATATTCCAGAGATGACGTTCACAGAATATATGTATAAAGAAAAGCGCAGAGGTAGAGGACTTGCAAGCACTGAAGACAGCATTGATGCATGAATACAACAACTTGAAGACTACATAGAAAAGCGCGGCGGAAGACTGATTATTGCCATCAGAAATAATACTGACAACACGATGGACAACAGAATGACAATAACTATGACATAAAAATTGAAATCAAAACAACTCTATGGGCGTTTATAAGACTAATAAACAATATTTCACTCCTAAAAACCTGGACATGGTTAAGAAAAGGAAACCTTAAGAGAGAAACAGAATCTCTCCTAGTAGGAGCTCAAAACAACGCCGGAAGAACCAATCATATAAAAACTAGATAAGACGTAACAAAATAGCAAAAGTAGGTTATGCGGTGACAGAGATGAAACCATTGATCATATAATAAGTGAATGCAGCAAATTAGCACAAAGGAGTGTAAGACTAGACACCACCGGGTTGGCAAAGTGGCAAGGTGTTCCACTGGAAGATGTGCAAAAATTAAAATTTGACCATAAGGACAAATGGCATATGCACAACCCAGCGTCTGACCTAAAAATGACACACATGAACTCCCTTGGGACTTTGACATACAGACGGATCACCTAATCTCTGTCAGAAGACCAGACTTAATAACAAAAAGAAGAGAACTTACAAAATTGTCGACTTTGCTGTACCGGATGACTACAGAATAAAACTGAAAGAATTTGAAAAGGAGGATAAGTACATCGACCTTACTAGAGTACTGAAAAAACTTTGAAACATGAAGGTGACAATTATACCAATTCTGATTGGTGCTTTTGGTATAGCAACTAAAGGATTATTAAAGAGACTGCAGGACTTGTAAGTTGGAGGACGAGTGGTGACCATCCAAACTACAGCATTATTGAGAACGGTCAGAATACTGAGAAGAGTCCTGGATACATGAAGATACTTGCTGTCACTCAAATTTCAGTGAAAGTCCATCTGCTAACGCTGATGTGAAAAACTCTAAAGAAATTAATTATAATATTATAACCTAATTCTGGGCAGATGACCAGATATAAACCTTAACAAAAAAAAAAAAAAAAAAAAAAAAAAAAGACAACTTAGTGTCGATTGAATTTTACCGTTGCGGCACCCATAGTTTGAAAATAAAAGGAAACGAAAGCATAGACAAGATACTTGCACCTTGCCAACAGACTAAAATGCTATGAAACAAGAGAGAGGCAGTAATACCAATCGTAGCTGGTGCGCTTGTAACGGTTCCCAAAAGATTTGAAACTGAACTGAAAGAATAGGAAATTATGTAAAATCGAGACTATTACGACAATAGCGTTGTTGAGATTGGCCAGACGAATAAGAAGTGTCCTTGAGACTTGAGAACATTCCCTGTCACTTTGAAAGCCAGCTACTGAAAATTTTTGCAAGGTGTGCAAAAATAATGATAATAATACAAATTTTACCAGCAAGTAGATAGAAAATGCACAATGCTATTCAAAGTACCTGATGAAAAGGAAGTAAACATTTAGGAGCAAAATATAGGAGAAAAAATAACAGACAGACCGAATGGAAAAATTACTTGGAATAAGACTTACAAGAACGCAAAGAAAGCCCTGAGTTGGTAATGCACGTGAAATCACTCAGAGCAACACTGAAAAAAGTACCGTGTTAGAAAATACTAGGCAATGATAGTATACATGAATTTTGGTTAAAAAATATTCACGTTCTTCGACAACAAAATATCTCTTGAACTGAATAGATGCTAAGAAGAAACAAATATGCCCAAATGAATGACTAAGGGGGGACCTACCCTCATCCAGAAGGACCTTCGAAAAGGAAACATTCCTAGTAACTACAGACCAACGCTGTGATGATATGGAAAATTCTAACAGCACATATTTGGTAGGAAATCTATTATTCGCTAATAAACCGGGAATTTCTTCCTGAAGAACGAAATGGATGCTACAAGGGAACAAGAGGAAGGGGGAATTTACTCTACATTGATCAGAACATCTTCAAAGACAGCAAAACAATGTCAGAAAATGTAGCCAGGGGGGGGGTTGACAACAAAAACGTTCTGTTTATATGGATAGTAGATTGTCTGCAAATGTACAATATATTTGACAAAGTCATAAAATTCTTTACGGAAACCTTCATATTCTGGAAAGTGGATTTGAAAGCAGGAGGAACAACTTTAACTGAGGTGAAAATCGAGTGAGTCATCTTCCAGAAAAACGTGTTGTCGACAAAAATATTTTCATAGCAATGATTCCATTTAACATGGAAATTTCACAGTTGGCAACAAATTTACTAAATCGCATATAAGATTAATCGCGTAATGCACATAGATGGCATCAAAGTGTTTTCAAAAAATGAGAAAGAACTGAAGACTGGTACAAACAATAAGAATATACAACCAGGATATAGCTATGAAATATGGCAGAGAAATTTGTGCCATGCTAATAAGTAGAAAAGACAAACACGGGAAAGAATTGCACTGCCAAACCAAGAAAGCAACAGAATGTTTGAAGAAAAAGAAAATCATAAGTGTTTGGGTATATTTCCAGTGGACACCATAAACGAGCAGAGATGAAAGAAAAAAATTCAAAAAGAGTATACGAAAAAGCTTCTCGAAAACAAGCTATATAGCAAACATCTCATCAACATTTTAAATACCTAGACCGTTCACCTTGTAAGATACTCTTGGCCATTATGGAAATGAGCAGGGATGATCATAAAAAATGGACCGGAAAACAACAAAGGTGATGAAAATGCACGAAGCCTTACGTAGACAGACTATATGTGTCAAGAAAAGAAGGAGGAAGAGGACTCACTAACATAGTGTTGATGCATCGATACGAAGACTCGATGACAACAGTAAAAGTCGCTAACGAAGACTAATTACAACAACCAGAAACAACTCTAACAACATGAAGATAAACAGAACAACTCTAAGTGGAAAGCATAAATGGGAAGAAAAATAACTGTATAGATATTTTAAGTGACAAATTGGTGAAATGTCGATCGTGAAGACTTGGAGATGGCCCAGAAAGTGAAACATTAAAAGAGAGATATAGAATCATTTCTAATCTCAACATAAAATAATGCCATAAGGACCACCTATGTTAAAGATAGAATATATAAGACGCTAGAAAATAGCAAGTTTGGGTTATATCCGATAGTAACTAAACAATTATAGACATAATATGCGAATGCAACAATCTAGAGCAAAAAGAATACAAGAATAGAAACGACTGGGAATTTTGCAACAAATTTAAATTTGACCATGCTGCCAAATAGTTTTTGCACAAACCAAAGTCCGCCCTCAAGAATGAGACAAACAAATTCTCTGGGATTTTGTGATAGGTCACCAAATATTCTGTAATTACGCCTCCGGTTGGTTGTTTTAATAGTAGGCTGTTTCCTACCGAGATTTGCAGGTCAACGACTGGAAGGACATATATGTGAAAGATATACAGTTATCGAGATAAAGAGAAAGAAAGGTTATAAGGGAGAAACAAATTGGAAGGAGACGCCCATGTTATGAATAGAAATGTATCAGCGGCAAATCGACCGATTGGCTCTGATTGGCTGAAAGAAAGAGGAGACACGGGATAGTAAACAGGAAAACAAAAGTAGTTCGGAACTAGCCATGATCATGTGAAGACAGGCCAAGAATTATGGCACCCATTTTGGGGTGGACGCCACGATGGGATTTCACTCCCGCTGTGAAGTTGAGAAGACAGAACCCCGTGCAAACACCTGCAAGAACAACAACTGAAAATGAGAAATATCATATCAAGGTGTCTGCCTGCTCTCTTTTTTCTCATAACGTTTTATTTCTCTATGGCTAAAGCGGTGGACTAATTAACCATTTTCTATTTCTCTCTTCTCAAAGCGAATAACTTTTGTAATAGTAAACCAAGACAGTGTTATGTGTGTGCGTCATTTTTCTTACAGCGAGGTCAAAATGGGGCTTTCGACTTAAATTTAAGGCCTAGTACTACTCTCATACACCCATTAGAACTGTGTTGGTACTAATATCTATCTAGTGTCGTTATTACAAACGTCGAGTTGTGAACCGTAAGATTATAGTAATTCTGGCCAGAAGACCAGACCTTGCGATAATAAACAAAATAAAAGAAAGAGAACCTGTCGAATATTGGACGTTGCTGTTCCGACGGACAACAGAATGAAAACAGCTGAAAAGGAAAGGAAAAAACAAGTACTTAGACCTTGCCAGGGAACTAAAAAGAGCTGTGAAAAATGAAGGTGACGTTGATATTAATTGTGACTGGCGTGCGCTCCGAACGATTCCTGAAGTCTTGCTAAGGAAGCTGGAAGACTTGGAAATTAGAAGACGTATCGAAACCATACAAATAAAATAGATAATGAAGATCGGCCAGAATCCTGAAAAAAGTCATGGAGACGTCAGATTTGCTGTCACTCAGACTCTAGTAAAAGACAATCAGCTAACTTTGGTTTGAAAAACTCACAAGTAAAAAAAAAAGAAATAATAATAATAATAAAAACGATAATTACTTTTTAATGAGACAACTAAATTTTATTGGTAAAACTGATGTTGAAACGTGTACTTTGAGCCCGATTACGTGTACTTCTTGGTAGCAGTACACTTAACGGTTGCTCGGGTCCTAAGCTAAAAACAAATTTTGCTAAAAGAATTCTGGTAATATTATTCAGTTTTGTAATATTATTCAGTTTTAAAATATTAACTTTAAATTTGCTGAGTCACTTTATTGATTGGTTAATTCTTTTTGCAACATATATTTAGCTAACCTCTCCGCTCTGTGTTCGATAACATATAGACCAATTCTTTTAAACGGAGTATAGAAGGTTTACATCAAAATTTACATCTATTTATACTTCATTATCATCAAGTTACGTTGCAAGTACGAATCTCCATGTCTCTCTCTGTCCATATGTCCCTAACATCCGACAGGTATTCCAAATCCTGCGTCCACACAAAACTGATGTAAATACGTTCTTGCTGAACAGCCAACACTAGCACGTCCATGTATAGGGGCTCATTGAAGAACGTCGGTTATGAGTTCCTCCTTGCTTCTCTAGCAATCTCCTTCGTGACTTGTTAGTCTTACCTGGATGGTTTTAAAGATAAGAGGTAAGTGACCGTACGGTTGTTGTTTCGTGGGGTTTTGCTTTTAGGATTTGTTCAAAATAGCTCGTAGCGTTTTTGCATAGTTGCCATTTAGCTTTTTTCCCATCGAGTTTTGCAAGCGTCCATGTGGTGCATATATGCAACATTATTTACACAACAGTTACATGGAAAAAATCCAATTTTAGTTTATCTGAGTGCTATTTATGCACTTCTTGTTTATAATCTGTCTGTGCTTCTTCATTATTTGCATATGTGTAGACCCATAGTTTTCTTTCTCTTTTGGAATTTAGTGTTAAGGCATACTACTCTCTTTTCCAGTGAAAAGTATGTTTGATATTTCCCATGACTGTTTGAAAGTTGTGTAAGCAGAATTTGTTATTTTCTTCTTTCCCTTTATGAGTATCCCTATCCCCACCAATGATTAGAACGTTGTGCTTGGGAATGTGTCGGACAAGTGAAGGTCGGTCGTTATAGAAGGTGATGATGTCCATTTCATAACTGGTATCGGTGGATCTGTAGCAAGAAACGATTGTTGTACAGGGGTTACGAATAAATAAAACACACATCATCCTCGAATGGATTTTCTTAATACGATTGTGTGATTTTAAGGCATGAGGGTTGAGTAGCATTTCTACACCACCTCTGACAGCAGTGTCATAGTTTTGCCATGCATTTTTTCCTTCTATTTCCAGTATCATGGTATTTTGTTTTTTGTTCCTTATGGTAGTATCAATATTTTTGTATACATATGTTGTCAACATTATGCTCTCCTGCAGATGCCGTCAACCCAGTTAACTGTTTTACTCTATGTAATGATCTATCATAAAATGTTGTTATGTGAAGACTGTTTTTCTATCTAATTGTTATTAGTTTGAGTTTAAGTTTTGTAAATAGTTTTTCGAACATTGGAGCCAGAGCTCCACCCTCAGCAGAACACGTGAAGATCTTGGCTGTTGGCTGTAAGTTACTTCTTCCTATCTAGGAACAGACGAAGCTCACCGTTGACCCAACTTTCGATTCATCAACTTTACTTCACATCCATTTTTTTGTTTATTATAGATTCCTGTAATATAAGCTTAAAAAATGTTCCATCTGAAAATTTTAAAGTTTAACTAAATAAAAGACTGACTATTAATTTTTTTGTTTTAAAAAAATGTTAGTTTTATTTTAATTTGTCCCTGAAAGTTATTCACATTCTTTGGTTGTTGAGATCAAAAGCAAATATGTGTTATTCCTTAATGATTGATATTCTGAGTTTCATGTAAATTATATCATTTACATCTTCAGTCTAAGAAAATACTCAGTAACTATTCATATACTTATATGTTTCAGCAAAGTGTGTAGTCCTCGTTTAGCATCATCCTTTCTCGTTCAGATTTTCAGGTCCTTTGCCTTCTCTAATTAAATTCTGAATTTATCATAGTTATAATTTTCTCCCCTTTCCTCGAAAGTTCTTCTGTTTATGTGATCTTTCTGCAGTTTCTGTTTATACTTGAGGTATATAAAAATCTGAAAAAATGTTTAAAAATGAGCATTAGATTGAGATTTCTGACAGTAATGCAAATTATTTCCAAGCTTCAGCCCCCATATATAATCTCTCATGATATTTGCTTAAACACTTATTAAGCACAAAAGCAAAGCTTAAAGAGAGCAATATGTATTTTTACTTTACTTTGGACATTAGACATAGGGAAAAAAACATATTTTCCTATGAAAAAGAAAAGTAAAAAGTTTTAACATTTTGCTAGTATAAATCTACTTTCTCATGTGCAGACTGATCATTTGCAAAATGTATTTACCCAATCATGGAGAGTATATAACACAAGGAGGTGCCTGTGATGTAATGGTTATCGTCGTAGGAAATGGACACGGTGACACGAGTTCAAAATCCTGGAAGATACTGATTGCATTTCACATAGCACTAATATCCTTGGGAAAGATATGAATCCAATTATTTTCCCTCCAGGTATGCGTAAATAGTAGGGCAGACTAGGTTCTTTAGCCTTGGTGAGGCAACTAGTCAAGGAGTAGGAAAACTGTTAATTCAAACCTGATGAACTCCGCTTAAAAATTGACCTTGTGTCATATCCTGCCCGACCAGAGGGATTGGTAAATATGATAACACAAGGGGAATACAGCTCGGTTTGAATCCACATATTTCCTTCTCCTAAACTGTTTGCCAGATCAAAGGTCAGGAATCCAATTTGTTCTAATATTTATCCATAATTAGTGAAGAGGAGAGATGAATTTATGTATTTCTCAAAAGCATTGGAGTGAATGAAAACGGAGAAGGCATTGTCCAAGATTTCATCTCGGGTCACAGATTCCATTGTTCTTTTTTTGCCGCGTGTCAACACTTTTTCCAATTATTTTACTTGAAAGTTCCTTTCAAAATCATGGTCTCCATTTATATACGGTAAAAATATGGCAATGATTCCGTAAAAACAGTATCAGTGTATTTAAAACATGGGTATGATCGGACCTTATACATTTTTTCATAATTTGTGGAAAAAGTTCAGTTAAGAATGCAGAAATCGAATTATAAAACCTCGGCTCTACCTTGAATACCTTATATATATATATATATATATATATATATATATATATATTATACTTTTTCTATGTGTCAACCATAATCCTTCTTTCAGATGCATTCATCTATCATTGAAGACACACACACATTTTAAACAAAATATCAAAAGCTTATAAAAGCCACTCTAGTCTTTGTTATCATGCAATATATGAACTTTCCGGATTTTATTGACTATCACTTATCTTAGCAAGATGGACCTTAAAAGAGAACAATTTTTCTCTATTTAGAGAAAGGATGAAACGGTTCGAAATACAAAATAGTTCCCAGCATTCACTAATTTTATTTTACCAATTATTTATAATTTATTACTGGTAGTATTTCATATGACATACAACTGTAATCATTGCAAATCGTGTATTCTATACATATCATGAATAACAGTTAAGTGTTATTTCGAATTTTTCTTTTCCGATTATTCAAAGATTTATAATGATCATTGTTCCTCATTGGTTGGCCATGAAAACTTGGCGAGTGAAACGTTTCTCAATATTACTTTCAAAATTGCGCAATATTTCGATATGATTTTCTAATGAAGTTTATACTGAACGAACCGTAAAACTAAACATAAATATTTTGCCAAATTGGTTTTAGCCTCTCATATCTCATTTTCATTCGGCCAGATATTGTATCCCCCATATATATATATATATATATAGTACCATCCACAGATAGACTGTTTCGTTCTATCAGAATTCTTCAGCGTGGCTATACAGGTAGGACGCTCAAAGCCGGGATCGAAACCCATCCAACTTTACGTTAGACTAAGTCTCAGACCGCTCGGCTGAGGGGATTGTTAAGGTATTTCTGTAGCAACAGCAGCAGCCGTTTGTTTGCATTTTTATACCCTATCGGCTACCAGAGTGCTCAATTCTTTCGAAAAGCTTAGCATTATGCGAGCGGCGGCCGAAAATTCCTTCACCAGAGTGATCAACCCCCATGGGGGAGCTAAACCATACGTCCAAACCACACCACCTTTTATTCTGGTTAAAAAGGTTTGCGTTCTGGTGAGGTTGGAACTCTGGCCCAGTATTCGAAAAATTAGATACAGAACATAAACACAAAGAAAACTTACCTAAAAGTAAAAACACAATACCTATAGCGACATTTAACGTTAGAACTTATAGTAGAACAGGCCAACTATCGGAGCTGACTGTGTTTTGGTAGAGCATAACATAGACATAGTATGCGTAAAATAACACAGATACCATTGTAGGAAAGTCGAAATAAAATACCACGATACAGACAATAGGTAAACATTTGCATCTTTGTGGGGGAACAGTCAACGCCGTCGTAGGTGGTGTAGGCCCATGCGCCTTAAAATCACTCAACAACATCGAGAAAATACAACCAAGAATGATGGTAGCTACGTTTAACGGCAACCCCGACAACGCTATTATCTCCTGCTGCAGTCTTTCCAATGTTAGCGATGAAAAGGACCTCGACATTTTCTATAACGAGCTATCCGCCCCCTTGTGCGTAGCATCCCTAAACACAACGTTCTAATCATCGCAGGGGACATGAACGCTTAAATAGGTGAAAGCGTCAACAAAATTAAGCTTACACAGTTCATTAGACAGAAACAAGAAGCACCTAACGGATTTCTCACAAGAAAATGAACAAATATGCCTTGATACAGAATTTTAGGAAAGGAGGGGGAAACAATGGAACAACACTTACGCATATAATGCTAAGCACAGATAGACTACATCCTCATGAATAAGAAATGGATTAACAGCTTTTTCATTTGTGACGTATACTTCTTTTGGGGGGGCTGTGTCGTCCGACTACTGCATTGGTACGGTGAATATACGTTTGAGCCTTCACAGGAATGCGACTCAAACAATCAAAACCGCACGCTATGGCTGGTCCTGTTTAACAATAGAAATATTAACGATAAATATACGATAACACTAAGAAACAAATTGGATGCACTTTAGGAGATATCAGAAACACTGTCTCCGAATGAAGAATATGAAAACTTCATCAATGCCCACAAGGCAGCGGCAACTGAATGCATACCAACTAAACTAAGAGCAAAACATAGAGTTCCATGGGAAACTTTAGCAGTTAAGAAAAAACCTGACAACGTGAAAAGAAAGAAATCCAACTAATGCCAATGCTCAGAAGCTTTAAAAGGCACTAAATGAACAAAGTAAAACATACCTAAAAAACAATGTCTTGAAATTCGGGTAGCCATCTTGATCTCAGTTGTGTAAAGCAAAAAAAAGTTTGCCTTCTCAGCAACAAGGCTGGAATACGTTTGACACTAGGCTATAGCTCGCCGCCGTTCATATATACTAAAGTTACCATCTGATTGAATTATCTCCTGTGTTACTAACGGGCAAATCTATGAATAATTACTAGTAATTTGTCGATGGGTAATACATACTAAAAGGATCTTCCCCAAACAATCCAAAACAAACAAAAGCATTCAAGACCGAATATATAAGATCGGAACCCCGGTAGAAGATAGGCAATCTCGAATAGCGTCGTAGACAGTAAATGAAGTGTATAGAAGGAATAACACCACCTGTTACTAATTCTTACTAGCCAAGAAGAACGAAAACAGATCTCGAAAGAACATTTCAAGAATCTGCTTGGAAAATCCTCTAAACTTACGGATGAACCGATCACGAAAAGGATTAATGATCAACTAGATATCAAACAAGGACAGTTTAGGCAAGAGGAATTCAACGTAGTTCTAAAAAACATTAAAAACAGGAAATGTGACGGTCTTGGTGGTGAAATACCACCAGAAGTATGAAAAACAAGGAAATTTGACCACATACTCCTTCGATACGGCAATATTGTATTCGGCTTCTCAACCGCATCAAAACACAAGAGACAGATGGACAAAAGGCTGCATCCTCCCTTTTCCCAAGAAATATGATCACGGGATGGCTAATAACCATCGAGGTATAACCCTTTCTACCAAAGCGCCTGAGATTTACAATGTTCGGCTGCTCAACCGCATCAACCTGAAATTGTGAAAGTTCTAAGGAAAAATCAATACAATTTTCGGAGAAATCGATTATTAACATCACAAATTCTGACAATCCTTTAAATTTTAGAAGTAGCTCGTGAAAACCTTCTTGAGTCAACACTCTTATTTATAGATTTCTCTATGACATTTGACTCCATACACAAGGGGAAGATGGAGCAAATACTTCTAGCCTTTAGTCTCCCTAAAGAAGCCATCGTAGCCATAGAGATGCTCTACAAAAACACGGAAGTAAAAGTTTGTTCACTAGACGGACACAGACTTCTTTGACATTGTCTCATGTGTTCTGCTAGGGGATACACTAGCCCGATACCTGTTCATAATCTGTCTAGACTACGTACTTCGAACGTCTTTAATGAAAGAAAATGGCTTTGCACTAGAAAAAGCAAGAAGCAGACGATAACCCGCACAAACTATCACGAGACCAGATTACGCTGATTACATAGCGTTTCTGTCAAATACACCCACCTAGGCCGAATTCCAGGCATAGACTGGTGAAGGCAGCAAGTGGCATGTGTCTCTGTGTCAATGCAGAGAAAACAGACTACATGTATTCTTATCAAAATCATACAGCTGCCATATCCACACTAAAAAGTGGTTCCCGGAAACTAGTGGACAAATTCACCTACCTCTGAAGCAGCGTCTCATCAAGAGAAAATTACATCAATACGCTACTAGCAAAGGCATAGTCAGCTATCGATAAGTTATCGGTCATACGGACGTCAGACATCCGATAAAAACGCTATTTTTTCCAAGCAGAAATCGTGCCCATACTACTATATAATCGCTGACAAAGCGTATAGAGAAAATGGTTGATGGAAATTACACAAGAATGATATGATCTATATTGAATAAATCCAAGAAGCAACATCCCTCAAAACACCCGCTGTACGCCTTCCTACATTCCATCTCTAAAACCATCCAAATCAGACGAACAAGATATGTGGGATTCCACACAAGGAGTAAGGATAAACTCATAAGTGACGTCCTCCTGTGGACCCCATTACTAGGACGAGAAGGTGTTGGATGACCAGTAAGAACTTAACAACCTCATCTCTGTATGGACACAACATTCAGAGGAACTGTCGAATGCGATATATGATAGAGATGACAAGCAAGAGAGAGTCAGGGAAATCAGAGCCAGCGGCCTGACAAGATGAAGATGTATAAAGTATGTTTTATCTGAAGTCTGTATTTTTTTTCCGTAATTGAGCTGACAACAGGTGGTGGGTTAACAATATATTTCAGAGTTGTCTTGCTCTCTTGACCAGTATTTGAGCACTTTCTTGATTTAAGAAAAAATGATTCGCAACGATTTGATCACACACACACACACACACATATATATATACTTTCCTTAAGAAAAACAACGAAACCGGTCACATAGGATTATAAATTCATTTCAATCCTGTTACGCATTTTTGAAATTTCCAAAAACACGAAAAAAGTAACAGGATTTCTTCAGATCTTTTTGATAAAAAACTAGAATAGACACATCGGAGTGGGAGGGGATAGTGGGAGGGGATAGAAGAGGGATGAAGATTTACCTCTTCATTAAGCCCACTTCCGTTTTAAATTTAAATTTCGGTTAGCAATGTAGTAAAATTGTTTTTTTAAAAAAACTTTTCTTTAATTAATAATTTTTTAATTATATTTAGACCTAAATTACAGATTTTTTATTGAATTAGATTTAAACTTTAAATAATAACTTCACGTAAAGATACAGTAATAGATACATTAAAACTAAAAACAAAAACAAATATTTATTTTATTTACTTTATTTTAATATTTCAAAAATATTTAGAAAGCATTAATCAGTTCCACTTTTTATGCGTAGTATGTATGTATTATATGCTTTTTCACAATTTTCTATTTAACAATTTATTTCATTTATTCTCAAAATTAACTCTATGTTTTTATAAAAATATTTGGTTAAATATTTATAGTTTAAATTTAGCCCTATGTCTACACCTAGCTATTCGTTCTTTTCCCTTATTTAATAATTTTTAATCATCATCATATCGCACCATTAACACGGATATCCCTGACCCTCTTTCACCACCCCTTCTCTATCGTCTATTGCTTCCGGCAGGTTTTCAGGGCTACATCCCGTATCACCACTGAGCTGCTGTCGTCCTGCCTTTGCTCGTCCATTTGAAGGGGTCCACAGCAGAAAATCAATTTTGAGTTCGTCCCTATTTCTCCAGCAGTGTTCTGGTTTGTCTAATTTTGATCATTTTCATGATGTGTGGTAGGTGGCCGTACAGCTGTACGCAGGGAGTAATTCGAAAATAATTCACATTTCATTTTCATCGTTATTTACAAAAGAAACAAATAGCAATATTACACCGTAGGATTGAATATATTTTCAGCTATATATCTTCCTAAGTTTCGATTTCGAGCTCTTTTAATCAGAGAGAAAAGTTCGGTGAATGATAGCAATATGAGTCAATACTTTTTCTTTTTCTCTCTATTGCATCTGTATCTTAGGTAAATCGACATTCTGATAGATCTGACCTTATCAAACAAACATCTTGATCAAAATACGCCAAAGAACAATCTTTACAATCTCTGGAATGAAATAGTGAAATGAAACACCAAACTCTCCACAAAACACATCTCAGTGTAATATTAATCATTTTATTTGTCTTGCCCATTTTATTATTTGGTGGTGGGGAACAGAGGCAACAAAGAATATCACTTCGGTCGTTTGATGTTGATCGTCCTGGGCTGAAAATGACGCTCTTGGCGTTTATTACAGCGGCAAGGCGAGAGAATTACTCGTTTATTCTCGTTTCCATACCATAACAAGTCTTCCGTGAAAAACAAAAATAAAAAACAAAAATAAAAAATAAAATAAAAATTTAAAAAAACAAACAAAAAAGAATAATGAAATAGATAAACAAATAATACAAAGAATTGGACGCAGGCTTAAAGATCCGTTTATTATTTGATGAGTGAAATAGTTTCAAGCAATTGACTTGAATTTACAAACAAGATGTTTTCTTTTATTTTGTAGTGTGTCTGTATGTGTGTGTGTGCGTGTGTGTGTGTGTGTTTCTGTTATTTATTTATTTGATTTACTTTTTTACCAGTTCTTCGTTGTTTTTTTTTAAATTTCGACAAGTCAAAGGTTTTTTTTTTGGTATTTCAGTATTTTTGTTTTGCCTTTTTGAAAACGTCCGATCTTCTCAAATGAACGTATCATCTCCTAAGATTTAATTAGTTTTCCATTCAGTTCATTTTCTTCCTATTCTATTGCTTTTTCCTTCCTTTTTCTTTCTTTTTTTTTTTTTTTTTTGAACGAGCTTTCTTCTTTTTTTACACTGATTTTTTCTTAAATCATTTATCAATGATTCATCTTTTTTTAACTGTCAGTTTTTTTTTACTTTTCTTTCGTTTACTTCTTTTTTTTCTTTTTTATTTCTTTTCATTGCATTCTTTTGCATAGTTATTTCCTTTTCATCACTGTTCTTAATTCGTTCGTGTTTTTTTCATCAAATATTTTTACCTATTAATTTATTTGGGTCTTTCCTTTCGTCTTCTTTCTTTCTTTCTTTCTTGGATCATTTTCTTCATTTTTACTTTCTTTATTTATCTTGTTCTTTCTTTGTTTTGTTCATTAATTTCTACTTTCTTTACTTTTAATCCATTTATTTATTTTGATCTTTCTTTCATTCTTCATTATTTTACCTCCCAGCTATGGGTTAAATAGCATCACTACTGTTCTTCTAGAGGGATGGCTTTGGCATTAGATAACCCACGAAGTTTGATATGCCATTAAAACAAAGAAACCAAACCATACAATTCCTTTATTTATTGCTTATCTTCTTTCTTTTGTGACTCAGGCCGTTTTTGAATTTTTCTTTTTGTTACTTTTTAAATTCCTTTTTGTTGTTTATCTAAGCATCATCCAATAAATTCTAACGCAATTCTTTCTTTCTTTCTTTTATCTATCTATCTATCTATCTATCTATTTTTTTTTTCGGGTCTTTATTTAATACTCTATTTTCCTTCTTTCGTTCTAGTTAAAATCTTTTATTCGTTCTTTCTTTCTTTCTTTGCTTAACTATCAGTTTTTTCTCTCTTTTTATGTTTTACTTTTTAAAAAGATTTTTTCTTGCTTTCCCACTATATCTTTCATGATTCTTTTTTCTTTTTTTATTGTTTTATTTTTTGAATTATATTTTCTTTTAACATTTTTCCTTTCTTTCTTATCCTATCTGTAAAATTTCACTCTTTCTTTCTTTCTTTCTTATTTACTTTTTTCCATATATTTATTTTGCTTAGTTCGTGTTCTTTGTTTAATAGCATATCTACCTTTGGATTATTCAATGCCAAAACTATTATTGAAGAACAATAGTTGAACAATTTAACGCAAAACCCGAAGAATTAAGAGGTCCATACCTTTCCCAAGAGTATTAGTCTGAAACTGAATGAAATAGAGCGACTGGAGTTCGAACTCGCTAACTAAAATGTTGCATTGAAGTGTAGCACTTTAGACACTACAACACGGGACTTGTTCTTTGATTTTGCATGAATTGATTAATATATTGTCTTAAATTTCCTTAAAATTATCCATTCTTCGTACATTTTTAAATCGTGAAAAAGATCAGTTTTTTCGATGAGATTTTTAGCTGCTCGATTTTATTTCCAAATTTCTTTTTTGCATTTCCTTTTTTATTTCCCAGCATACCTTCCTATCTTTCACCATCTTTATTGGAAAAATTATTTTGAGTTTACCCTTATTACGACTGCATTTTTCTTCTTTGAATTCTCTTCATTAGCTATTTTTTCAATCATTTCCGTTTTAACCTTAATGTTTTAATTCTTTTCAAATGTGTTATTTCATCGTTGTATTTTCCTTATTTTGATTGGTGCATATCATATTTACCCGACCCCTCCACTCGGGCAGGATATGACACAAGGTCAATTTTTTAAGCGGAGTTTAACAGGTTTGAATTCAGAGTTTTCCTTCTCGTAGACTATTTGCCTCACAAAGGCTGAAGAACCTAGTCTGCCCTACTATTTACCCATAGCTGGAGGGAGAATAATTGGATTCATACCTTTCCCAAGGGTATTAGTGCTATGTGAAATGCAATCAGTCCAGGATTTGAACTCGTGTCGCCGTGTCCAATTCCTGCGACGATAACCATTACACCACGGGCACTTCCAATTGATTGGTGCATATTCATTTTTAAATGATCACTTTTATCGAAAGTGACAATAACATTTATGAAAGTATCCAAATAACAGTGTCTTTTGTTTTTTAATTCTCTCTTGGTATTGAAAGAGAGATGTTTAAGTATCGGACACGAAGTACTATGTTTTTGGTAAAAAATAAGCAGTTTGTATTTACTTCAAAACAAGCAACTTATGTTAACTTGACAATATAAACCTGAAGAAAAGGGTGGATCCATCTCTTTCCACATATATATCCAAAAGTGAGAAGATACTTAGGATGAACCAAAATGGCTTTCGGAGAAACCGATCCAAGTCATCACAAATTTTGACTATCCGTCGAAATCTGGAAGGTGTAGGTGAAAAAAACCTTGACGCAACAATATTATTTGTCGACTTCTCCGAGGCCTTTGACTCTATACACAGAGGGAAGATGGAGCAAATATTATTCGCCCATGGACTACCAAATGAAACCGTCGCAGCCATAATGATGCTATATAAAAACACGAAAGTAAAAGTCCGCTCCCCGTATGGAGACAGCAATTGTAGCAAGTGTGCCACAAGGAGACACATTAGACCCATGCCTGTTTATCAGGTACCTAGACGACGTGCTTTGAACGTCTATTTATTTAATGATAGATAACGGTTTCAAGCTGGCAAAGGAAAGAAGCAGAAGATACCTCGCACAATTACGGGCGCAGAGTACGCTGATAACATAGCACTTTAGGCAAATACACCTGCCCAAGCAGAAACCCTGTTATATAGTCTGGGATGAGCAGCTGCTGGCATAGGTCTTCATGTCAATACAGACAAGACGGAATACGTGAGATTTAATCAAAGAGGTGACATCTCTCCACGAAATAGTAATTCTCTGAAACTAGTAGAAAAGTTCACCTACCTAGGAAGCAGTGTCTCATCAACCGAGAAAAAATCAACACGTGACTAGCAAAGGCACAGACAGCTATCGATAGGCTATCGGTCATAGGGAAGTCAAACCTGACCGATAAAATAAAACGCAGTTCATTCCAAGCAGCAGTCATGTCGATACTGTTATTTGGATTCACTACATGGACGCTAGCAAAACGTATGGAGAAAAAGTCTGACGGCAATTACACTAGAATACTGCGAGCTATCAATACATATACATCTACATATGCATGCAGAATCATACGACACAATGATTACGACGAGACAGTCCTTTTAGAAAAATATACCTCTTTTTTTATTGAAAAAGTTTGTGTGTGAGAGGGAGTTGGAGACCGAACAGAACTGCAACATATTGACCCCCCTTCTTATGGCCATCAGTTTTTCTTTCCCGTTCTCCTGATATTGCTCAACCGGAGGCCTGGGGGCCCACTCCGCTGGGTGCAAGCTTTCTCTACCGAATCTTGTTACCAACGAGTCTGGTCTCCCAAACTCCCTGACTTCCTGTCTTCACCAAGTTATATATAATAGTTCAATCGCCCACTCAATATTTTCCCATAACTGGCCATCGGGATATGTCACTTCCGCTGTCCTTGGAGTGGCATGTTTGATTATCATCGAGCGGAAATAACTATCATGCAGTTCACAGGTCACTCTCTTCCGGTGAAGCAGTGACTGTACCATGGAATTTTACCTTGTCCCATATTGTCAGCCAAGCCCACCTATGCGATTTCTTCCCATAACTGCCATCGGAATGTGTCACTTCCTCTGTCCTTGGAATATCATGTTTGGCCGGGTCGAAGGTCAATAAACAACACTATACTGAACAAGTCCCGAAGACAAAACCCTACAAAATAGAAGCTATACAGCCACTTACCACCCATCACGAAAACTATCCAAGTTAGATGAACCAGACATGCGAGGCACTGCTGGAGAAGTAAGGACGAACTCATAAGCGACAAACTCCTGTGGACTCCGTCACATGGACAAGCAAAGGCAAGATGACCAGATAGAACCTATATACAACTGCTCTATGCCGAGACAGGATGTAACCTGGAAGACCTCCTGGGAGCGATGGACGATTGAGATTGGTTGCCAGAGAGGGTCAGGGAGATCCATACTGGCAGCCTGACCAGATGATATATATATATATATATATATATATATGTATGGAAAGAAATTTATATATATATATATATATATATATATATATATACATTGCATTATATATATATATATATATAATGAGTAATGGATACCGTTGTAGGAAATGGATATGTTGACAAGTGTTCAAATCCTAGGTGAGACTGCATTTTACGTAGTGCTAATATCCTTGGGAAAAATAAGAATCAAATTATGAGGCAGACAGGGTTCTTTAGCTTTGGTATGGCAACCAGTCTAGGTGAGAGAAAACTCTGAATTCAAACTTAATAAGCTCCGCTAAATTTTTTCCTTGTGTCTCATTATGCTCATGCAGAGGAGTAGGTACGAGTATATATATAAAGAGAGAGAGAAAGACATAGATATATATAGAAGCAAAACACATTGCACTTGCTAGCATTTTTTACCAACGAGTCGAGGAGAAAGAGAATTCTAAAGTAAAACTAGAAGCGGAAGCCCCTGACATAATTAAATATCAACTTCATACTTATTCCAACAACCCTTTGAGCTGAAAAAATTATCTTCTAGACTTAGAATTGTTACCATTTTAGAACTATCTTCTCAGGAACTGGTTTGAATAACTAGAGACAATGTATGTCTTTTATCTGCCATCAAGGTATGGAATGGTGAACATCGAAGGCTTGGAAGTTATCAGTTTTTTTTTCTCAGAAAATTTCAAAAAATGTTGACCTTTATCAACTCGTTTTTCTATTGACTGTTGGTTTTCCGCTTGATAACCCGGTACAATTCGCTTTTAAAGCTGCAACTCGTCAAAGGATGAATTCGTCGTCTCTAACCGTGATGGAACCTGGTTTATATATCAATTATTTCAAAGTTTTAGCTCAAATAATCATCTCGCAGTGCAATTTTCAAGACCATGTTTTTGTATTTTTGGCAACTTCATTCAGGGAAATAAAGAAAAATAAACTATCTAAAAAACAGAAAGAGAAAATAAAACCTTGAGAAATTTGCTTTAAATGTTATAAACAATTTACTGACTTAAACCAAAGGTGCATTTGAATTTAGCAAAGACAATCTCTTGCTAAAATATTATGGATGGGTTTTCAAGATTTCTATGTAAACATTTAACACAAAATAAGTAATATTTTCAGAAATGTCGTAGTTACCTAACCCAGAACATGTTCTGCCTCATTGGCGCAGCAGTATCCCTGCAGAGGATATATAAAAAAGAAAATGCTCGGTATGACTCAAAACTACATCTGAAGTTCCAGTTTCATAATTCCAAAGTGTGTAGAGAACCACTTTATTTATCTGGCAGTATCCCTGCAGAGGATATATTAAAAAGGAATTGCTCGGTATGACTCAAAACTACATCTGAAGTTCCAGTTTCATAATTCCAAAGTGTGTAGAGAACCACTTTATTTATCTGGCAGTATCCCTGCAGAGGATATATTAAAAAGGAATTGCTCGGTATGACTCAAAACTACATCTGAAGTTCCAGTTTCATAATTCCAAAGTGTGTAGAGAACCACTTTATTTATCTGGCAGTATCCCTGCAGAGGATATATTAAAAAAGAATTGCTCGGTATGACTCAAAACTACATCTGAAGTTCCAGTTTCATAATTCCAAAGTGTGTAGAGAACCACTTTATTTATCTGGCAGTATCCCTGCAGAGGATATATTAAAAAAGAATTGCTCGGTATGACTCAAAACTACATCTGAAGTTCCAGTTTCATAATTCCGAAGAGAGTAGAGTGCCACTATATTTGACATTATTTCTAGGTCCACTCTAACCCGGAGTAGTAGTACGTATTAGATTCCAATCTATAGGTCAAATAGACCTGAGTAAAAATTATTCGTATATGATAGGATCATAAGCTAAAGGAAAAAAGCACTTCAGAAGCAACTAAATCAGCCCGCTGACCGCCTTGACCACTGAAGAAACACTGCTCCAATGAACGATTGAACCTAGGTTTGTTCAGTCACCTGCCCACGTTTTGTTTTAGATCTAGAAAACTGAAGTCGTGTTTTGTCAATCTCCAAGCAAATCAGAGAGACTTGATCCTTTGAAGAAAAATCAAATGAAGTCGAAAACCAAAGACAAAACTATACGGGGTTCTCAAAAATTAAAACAAAGTTTTGTTGACAAACAAAAAAACAAAGTCCGTAAAAAAATGCATTTCTCTTTTCAAAAACAAATAAGTCTTATCATACAAGTCCCTAACTCGTTTAGAGAGATAATACTATTCAAAGACTTGGCCTCGTTTATATCAGCGATCAGTCTAGTTGCAGCAGAAAACTGAGCTAATATAGCTATTTTTTTCTGTTTGTCAGGTTCCCGTTACTAACTCGTGATTCTCGCTTCTTTATTTCAGAAGATCTGGCTCAAGGCTTTAAATCTGGAGTGTTAGGGGTTCACTGCTGTTTCTCTTCGGTCTGTCTGACGCTCTTCAACTGGCTTTGACTACTTACTGACGTCTCACACTGTCGCTTTTCGGAAAATAATAGTTTATATAATTGTTTCACTTATTACCAAATGGCTGTATCTCATCAACGGCTTTCTCAATAAATCTTCAGTAATTAATTCGTTTCAGTATTGCTTTCTGCTACCCCAACAGTGAATCCCTGTTTTTGCCACCTTACGAGGGAAATTCCTCCCGCTTCCATGTATCGGCAACTGTCCCCCTCTCTTTGCAGTGGGCAGGTTTTTCTTCTCACGTGACACACAAGTCATGCCAAGAAAACTTCTTCCAAAATTAATTCAAAATTTTCCATTTCTTAAAGTTTGATCTTTTCCATACTCTTGGTCTGCACCTGCTGGCTGATATCTTCTTGACCCTAGCTCCAACTCATAATTGTTTTGGCTAGCTCTCCCTCCGATGACAAAATAGATATTCTAGCTTTCCTTTCATTTTTCTTTCTCTAGTTAGAAAAAAAAGTTTATATGTTTTGTATTTTTTCTGAGTAGTCATAAATTAATCAGTCTTTCTCGCTTTCTTTTTCATTTCGACAATATATTGTATCATTCTTTAAAAAATGTAAAAAAAAAACAACATTGTACTGTAAAATCACTACATTGTTTTCATTGATTTTTTTTTCACTAAAATCCATACTGCTCATTTTATTTAATACTAAAATCATTTCTACATTTTTCTCGTTCAAGTCTAAGATGCCTCTCTCAATTATGTTCTAACTACACAAAAATTTAAATATGAATATAAATATAAATAAACGCAATTCCCTCACTGCTTCGCGTATAATAATCCTAAACTGGCTGAAATACTATTATCAATCAATCAATCGAACCAAAACAGGTTCTATGAAGATCAACATTATTAATCTGATCAATTTTTTAAATTAAAAATATAGGAAATATGAAATATAAAAAAGATTTTTGGAATGAAAGAAAATAAAACTTTTGTGCAATCTTAATAAAAGTTGATATTTAAAATTGTTATTGTATGTTACTATCTTTAACAGAGTCAATTTGATATCTCGTGTAGAAAGATATTGGAAGCATGTCTGCTTTTATAAATATTACTCAAATTTAGGATATTAAAAAAAAATGCGAACTAAACGAAATTAAAAAGAAACAATGCGTTAGCTACAATTACAAGGCTTGTGCCTACATAAGGAAAATGATTCTGCTGGGGCAGGTGTTGTGCTTATCTGATTCTATCTAGACTCTTTTGCGTGACTCACTCAAAATCTATTGAGAAAAGTTGCTACTTAATTAGAATTAGTTAAAATGGTTTAAATTTGTAAATGATAGTTTATATATATATATATATATATATATATATATATATATATTTATATATATGATAGATTTTATATATATATATACATATATTAGTGGGTAGTGTGTTCGCCAATGGTCCGGGAGACTTGGGTTCAATTCCAGGTCGTGTCATACCAAAGACTTTAAAAATGGTACTTTATACTTCCTTAATTAATACGCAGCAATATAAGGTACGTATCAAGGGTAAAGTGGAGCAATACAGGGAAAGAAGTAGCACCCTCCCCTACACCTCAGTTTAGTAGCTATCGAAAAGGGAGACTTCTGGTCGCTCTCGACTAAGGTCTTCAACTTTACTTTAACTTTATATATATATATATATATATATATATATATATAGTGTATCACAAAAGTGAGTACACCCCTCACATTTCAGCAGATATTTAAGTATATCTCTTCATGGGACAACACTGACAAAATGACACTTTGGCACAATGAAAAGTAGTCTGTGTGCAGCTTATATAATGAAGTTAATTTATTTTCCCCTCAAAATAACTCAAAATGTAGCCATTAAAAGCTAAACCACTGCCAACAAAAGTGAGTACACCCCCAAAAAACTACCCCACTAAATGTCCAAATTGAGTACTTCTTGTCATTTTCCTTCCAAAATCCCATGCGGCTCTTTAACATGTTTTGTGCGGCTCTTATATTGCTTCCCTATTTATTAATACCCTTAGTCATATTTAACTAGAGAAAATTATCTTGTTTTCTCTTCGCTGATACGATAGTCCTTCTGTTAGCCACCTAACAATCACGTCTGTCAAAGGAAAAACACGGCCTTGTGATGTCATCGACCGGAAGTGTGTGTGTTTTCCGAAAAAAAATGTTGTCTTGTAAGAAAAGAAAATATCAAGATGAAAATCGTAGATTTTGCCAAGAGCGGCAAAAAAATTTGCTTTTATTGAAAGAAGCGGAATGCCTTTGTGTTTAATTTGTAGTACTGCACTTAATCATTTTAAGGCCAGAAATCTTAAATGGCACTATGACACCAACCACGGCCAACTCAATTGCAAATATCCACCAGATTAAGAGATTCGTTCACATAAAACCAAGTCATTAACGAGTTCGGCACTGTGTCAGATAACAACACTCACTGCATTTTGTAAAGAAGCAGATGTTACTACTAAGGCTAGGTATGTTATAGTTTGGAATATTGCCAGATCTAAACGTCCCTACACGGATGGTTAGTTTATTAAAGAAAATATTTTAGAAGTTGCATCTATATTGGACCCAAGTAAAAAAAAATTGCAACTTCTTATTTCCCTGATTGAATTGTCAAGGCAAACTATTGTACGTCGAATTGAAGACCCCAGTGCCAATGTTATAATGCCATTGAAAAATGATCCGGTTTCTTCAGTTGCTTTTAGTATAGCATTGTATGTTTACACTGACAACCAAGATAAACTGCCGCTTGCAGTATTTGTACGCTATCTGTCGAGAAACGTTTGTGTTAAAAAATACTTGCTTGACTAAGTTGCCCTTAAGGACACAATAAAAGGAGTTGATATAAAAATGCAATCGAATCTGTGCTTTCTGAAAATATCCCCACTGAATGTCTTATCAAACTTGTAAGTATAGCCACAGATGGATCCCTAGCAAAGTTAGGAAAATAAAGTGGTGTTATTACACTTATTATAGAAGATGATAACTGCCCCGAATTTTGGCCTATTCATTGTGTCATTCATCATGAACATTTAATAGGAAAGTACTTTCAATATGAACATGTCATGAAAACTGTATTGGAGATTGTAAATTTTATTCGTTCTTGTGCAAAAAGCCATCGCCAGTTTAGAAATTTTGTTGATGTGCTAGATGAAGATAATATTCCAAACGATGCAATTTATTACTGCATTGTTAGATGACTGTCAACCAGCAATGTTCTCAAGAGGTTTGTGGAAATTTTTGAACCTATCTGTACATTTTTGGAAGAAAAAGGTAAGATTAACGAACAACTGGGGGACATTAGATGGAAATAGATGGACATTAGATGGAAATAGGACCTAATGTTCTTTTACTGATGTCATGAGCCATTTACAAGCACTGAATTTGTCTCGATAAAGGAAGAACAAGATTGTGTCTTATTTAGCCCAAACAATATTCACTTTTCTGAATTAGATTGAATTGTTCCAGAGATACATCAACACAAAATCTTTACAACACTTCACTTTGCTTAAAGAACATGTCAGTTCTAAAAATGATTTATGTTCAGAATAGATAAAAGTGCATGATGAGAGCTAATAGGGCGTTCCAACTGATTTTGCGATAAGGTTTTCAGATCTAGAAAACTTAAAATCTACTTTTTCTTTTTTGTTGTTGATGTAGTGAAAGGTGGATTTCCAGTTCAGAAACTTATTGTTACTCAAACAGCAAATATAGAAGCTGAATTACTGAATCTGCTGCAAGATTTTTCTTTCAAATCAGTGCATCAGTCATCACAGTCAACATTGGTGTTCTGGAAACAGATTTCTGTTGACAAGTATCCTATACTGAAACAAACTAGTCAGCGGCTTTTGAGTATTTTTAGGACAACATATTGCTGTGAGTCTGTGTATTCTGTGATGAAATATGACAATTCAAAAAATGGGACTGTACTCACTAACCAACACCTAAAGGAATTATTGAGGACAACTACAACTTTTTATGAACTGGACTTTAAGAAAATGTAAATACACAAATCTACTTGGAAGTGAACTGTCTGACTTTATGTATTTAAAACAAAATAATTTGACTACTTTTTTTTTTAATTTTTTCAAAATTATTTTAAGTGTACCATTAGATAAAAAATGAATCTGTGTTTTTTGTCTCGCTCATACTCGAATTTGGATTTTATATATGGCTCTTTATTTAATACGTTCAGTTTGGTCACCCTCGGTCTATCCTATGCATCTTAGACTGTGTATGTTTTTATGGCTCTTACTCTACGATCGGTCAGCATCCATCTCCTGACGCTGCTTCGTTCTTTCAGTTGTCGTGTCGGGCGTTTTTGTGTTTTCTTTTTTCATCCGCCGTTGATCTAAATTCTTTGCTCAAAAGAGGAATGGAAATGCCGTCACATTTTTATGTACATATATTACTTTTATTACACAGAGATTTTTTAATTCCATCACCCTTCCGACTTACATGAGAATTAATGCTCTTAAATGAAACCCTCGGACTGACTTCGAGCTCATTTGCTGTCAATCACACTGCTGCGTTTTTTCCTGACGTTTAAAGACTCAGGACTTAATTTGAATGTAAACAACGATCTCATCTCTCTGTAATATAATATTTGTTCTTAAGTATGCAACATTGAAACTGTGTTGAATGTCTGAATATGTGTTAATACGTGTATATCCATGAAACTTATATATCTGAAATTCTATAATTGATTAATGAGAAATTGTGATTTTTTTTTTTTTTTACAAGCTTTAAATAATCTCTGTCGTGTAGTCGCTACGTTTTAGACTGAGACATCTTTTGTGAGCGAGAACTTCAGTAGGTTATGACGTTCACTTTCAGATTTATATATTTTAAAAAGGAAAGAACCTCCTAATTCCTTTTATCATGGGTTTACTAGTACAACAATTATAATTCCACAATAGCCCAAAATGATTGATATGATACCAAAGGAGACTAATTCAATCCTCGTACAATAACTAATAAATAATTTTTTAATGACTAAAGACAGCTTCAACATTGATCTCGAGCGTAGTTTAAAAAATATATATCGTTGTTTTTAAAGACACTTTAAAAAAGAATAAAAAATAGAAATAAAGATTAATACAAATTAAGTATTTCCCAAAGCACTTAAATAGAAAAATATTCTAAATTAATATGTCCCAGTATTTAAACGGCACAGAGAGAGATATATCAAAATGTTTTCTGAATCCTAATGTTAAATATCAGGTCATTAAGACGACAAAAACGTTGGGATATCACCTGTTTCTGTACGTATTCATTCTTTTTATATATTGATAAAACACACACACACACACACACACACACACACACACACACACATATATATATATATATATATATATATATATATATACGTGTGTGTATGCGTGCAATGTGTATGTAGTTAAAAATAACACATGGTTATATATATATATATATATATATATATATATCATCATCATCATCATATCGTGCTGGCAGCACGGATATCCCTGACCCTCTCTCGCCACTCCTCCCTATCGTTCATCGCCCTAGGCAGGTCTTCAGGACAACATCCTGTATCCTCACACAGCTGCTGAATGTACGTTCGTGCTGGTCGTCCTGCTTTTGCGCGGCCGTGTGTAGGGATCCATAAGAGTACATCTCTTATGAGTTCATCTCTGCTTCTCCAGCAATGTCCTGCATGTCTGGTTCGCCTAACTTGAATAGATTTCGTGATAGGGGGCAGGTGGCCGTACAGTTGGTGTCTTGTGGGGTGCCGCTGCCAGGACTTGTTGAGGATTGCACGCAGCATTCTTGTGTAATTGCCATCTAGTTTCTTCTCGAGCCGTTTTGTTAGCGTCCATGTAGTGCATCCATATAGCAGTATCGATGTGACCGCTGCCTGGAAGAAACTGCGTTTCATTTTATCGGTTAGGTCTGATTTCCATATAGTCGATAGCCTATTGATAGCTGTCCATGCTTTCGTTAACCTCGTTTCGATGTCCTTTTCGGTTGATTCGACGCTGCTTCCTAGGTACGTGAATTTGTCTACTAGTTTAAGAGGGGTTCCTTCTAGAGTGGAGATGTCCCCCGTTTGGTAAGCACATGCCTGCACTTGTGCGTGCGCACGCGCGTATATATATATATATATATATATATATATATATATATATATATATATGTGTGTGTGTGTGTGTGTGTGTGTGTGTGTGTGTGTGTGTGTGTCTGTGTGAAAGTGTGAAAGTGTGTGTGAAAGTGTGAAAGTCTTTGTAGTTGTGGGTTGATAACTTCTGAAGCACAAATAATTTGTATGTTGAATAGAAAGAGAAATTGCACAAAAGTGGTTATAATTGTTTATCTTTGATATATATATATATATATATATATATATATATATATATATATATATATATATATATATATATGTATAAATTATCTGAAATCAAGCAGAAAATGCACCCAGACTCCTAAACTATGAATCGTCTTTTTGTGATAAATCGGTTTCAATTTCTATTTTAACATTTGAATAATAAGAACAAAATTATTTTAAAATATGAATAAAGAATATAAAATTCTCTAGCATAAAAAAAATAATAATAAACGTGTTAAAAACACGAAGATACGATTTTGTGATGTTAGCTCTGTAAATATATTTTCTGTTATTTTTTGAGAAAATGTAATTTTGTGGACCGATTTACAACACGGCCAAAGATGCCGGTTTGAGGGATTGTCAACAAAACAATTCCTCTTTAGAATAAATGAATAAATGAATAGATAAGAATAACTAATCAAAATTGACTGTGAACTTAATATAAAACAGTTATTCCCTTTTATTCTTTTCATCTAATCGCTAATTTTCTTCATATTTTTTTACAAAGAAATGTATACCAGCAAATGTGCTATTTTGACTAAAGCATTTAATAAAAATAACTATCTTTGTCAAGTTGTGTCGAAGTTTAACTAGTGAGTCGTGTAATATGGAAGAAGAGGTTGTTTTTGTAACAATTTTACATAGAATACTGACACAGGAAGAGATACACAGTAGTTTTATACCCCCCATATATATATATATATATATATATATATATATATATATATAATTACAATTGTCAACGTTTTGAAATACTAAAGCCCCAGTACAATAATTCATGGATTAGAGTGCTTCATATAAAAAATATCATATCAAACTATCAAAGTTTATAGAAATAATATCAATTATAAATCAGAAATATGGGATTCTTGTTATATGCAAGTTCCATGTCGTTTTTTGATTTCTATCTTTGTCCCAAGGCAACACCGCCCCATATATATATATATATATATATATATATATATATATATATATATATATATATATATATATATATATAAATTGGTAAACTAAGAACAAGATTATATAAAAAACACTGAATAAATTCTAAAAACCGGTGTAAAACTAGGAAAACTATTTTTACTAAAGTACCAAGCAATTTATCAAAATACTAGCACAAAAAATATTTTGAGATACACAAAAGTAGTCTCAAACTCGGAGTTTCACGTAATCGGGATAGATAGATAGATAGAAATAACAGCTTTTATCCAAGAAGAAAGATAGACAGATAGCTGTTATCCAAGAAGATAGATAGATAGATAGATAGATAGATAGATAGATAGATAGAAATAACAGCTGTTATCCAAGAAGAAAAACTTCAGAAGTTGAAAGTAAATTTCAAGTATCTGCATGGAAATCCTCCGGAAATTTCAACTTATCCTATCAAGATGATATTAACAGCCAGCTGGACATCTAACTAGGAAAATTTAAGGAGTAAGAATTTGACGGAGTACTAAAAAATGTAAATGCAGAAAAGCAACGAAGATATACTAAAATATGGAATACAAAAACATTTGCCAACATACTTCTTTGATTATGTACCACTGTGTATATAGAATAGCAAAAGCCTGTAACCTCTATTTCCTTAATAAAGGTAATCACTGAATAATTTAGAACTACTGAGTCTTGACGGTTACTGAAATAACTGCTTAAAATTAAAATATTCTGCTTCTAAATCGTATCTAACCAAGTGATTAGAAAAATTCTTCGCAAAAATTATTAATGGTTTTCGATGAAGAACATTATAGTTTCATAATATTCACTGAATCTTCGAAGGAGTATGTGCAAAAATATCGAGGCAACGCTATTGTTCTTTGGTTACTCAAATCATTTGATTCCGTACATAGAAGAAAAATGAAGCAAATTCTACTAAAGTATAGTTAATACAATAATGAGTCTTTTGCATGAAAGGAATGCTTCGTTCATCCGATCGTGACATCGACCGCTTTGGCATTGTCACTGGTGCATTGCAATGAGATTTATAATCATCATGTATGTTTATTTTCTGCCAAAACAAAAAGGAAGCAGAAATTATGACAGACGCAAACAAGATAAGTGATATATCGCTTCCGGCAAATAAACCTGTCTAAGCTGACTCCTTTCTGCAGAGCCTACAGTAAGCAACAGGGGGTATTAACCTCTACGTGAGCCCGAGGAAAACAAAGTTCATGAATTTTAAACAAGAAGGAGCCATCTCTATTTTAAGTGTCAAGCCAATGATATTACTTTACAAGTTCGATAGCAGTGGCCCATCAACTTAAAGGGATGCCAGCATACGCTTAGAAAAGGTGTGGACTGCTATTAATAGGTTATCGATCAAATGGGAATTTGGTGTCTGATGAGATACAATGGTAATACTTCTAAGCTAAACTTATATAAATTCTTGAATGCTAACAAAACGTATGGAAGAAAAAGCTACATGAAAATAACACAAGAATGTTGTCTGCTCTTTTGAACAAATACTGGAGGCAGAAGCGCCCAAAATCGGTGTTGTACGGCCACTTACTTCTCATCTCACAAATCATCCTCATATGACAGAAAAAAACATGCGGGGAACTGCTGGAGAAGTAAGGAAAAAATTATAGTAACTTGGACGTTTACACATGGACTTCTACCCATCGATGCACCATTTGTGGATGGCTAATAAGGACTTACATACATCAACTATGTGCGGACACTTGATTCAGTCTACAAGACCTGCCAGAAGCCACCGAAGATCGGTAGAAAGGGCGAGAGATTGTCACAGAGAGATAGAGAGAAAAAGAGAGAAAGCGAGAGAGAGAATCAGGGAGCACCTGCTATCAGTAGGGCTTAATATATATATATATATATATATATATATATATATATATATATATATATATTGACGTTTATCTGCGTAAGCGTATGCTAATATGTTATCTTAAAAAGAATTCATATCTTAAGGTGTAGCCTCTTCAAAATTATATCTTCTAATTCCATATTTCCTTTCCCAGAAACGATTTCCATATTGCGATCATATCCATTCCTGTGTATTAATGTGACAACACAATATCTTGTGCTAACAAACCATAAGGCAAATGAACACCATAAACCAGCGCATCTATAAATAAATAAACAAATTGATAGATAAATTGAATTATCAAAAATGGCGCGAACTAATGGTGCAGCTATATTAGATTCTGCTATGTCGCTCTTTGCAAAATGGCGGACCGAGCTAATTGTGCCCAGTGATGCGATCACGCCGAATTATTGACCGTGGTGAGGAATACGCTAATATAGTTCACGGTCGATTGAATCAAATTCGTTAAATGGCGTACACCTGGGCCTGCAGCTAGATGTTTGTGAACGTCAACAGACTTCTTTTCTCTCCATTCTTTATTTATTTTAATTTAATGTTCTACTTGCAAAGCAGATAACTTGGGTAAAATTTGGTTTTGTTGCTGCTAAACTCGATGCCGGATTAGTCGGTAGTTTTTTACGCATGCGCATCGATAAAGATGAGGCAGCTGCCATATTTTCTTTCTTTTTAACTTTTTTTTTTCAAAATGTACTTTTCGTCGCCTGTCTGTTTTCTTTTAATCTACTACAGACTTCAATTTCTTAACCGGATTGGAAATTTTTTCTTTTACTTTTTTTCTTGCTTTTCTTGCAATTTTATAGAAAGAATTTTTTTTGGTAATATCAACTGCTTTTACTGCGTTCTTAACAGAAAATAATGTTGGATATTACATGTGTTCATACTTTCTAAAACTATCTTTAGCGTTATATAACTCGGAGGAGATTTAAACTCACATCATTACCTACAGCATTTAATTTATTGTCTTATTTCTTGATTTTTTTTCCCCATTTTTGCATATAAATCGTGCTCATATTAAAAAAATGAATTTTGGTTTTATAATATTTCTATATTCTTCAATTAGACTACTTCTCAACTACTTCTATCTGTCTATCAATCAATCAATCAATCAATCTATCTATCTATCTTGCTAGCAACCAACCTACCTACCTACCTACCTACCTACCTTACTTGCTATCAATATCTACATCAGGATTCCTTATCTAGCTATCTATCTATTTATCTATCTAGCTTTATGTGTTTATTCTTCTTATGTCTCTTGTGTTCCAAGTCTGACACAAAACTGCATCAGGTTGTGAGGTTTCACTTCTGAACTTCACTGGTTTATAGAGTTACGCGTTCATAACTATTGTTTCGAGATCCCTTCTGATTCAAAGTTGTAATACTTGTTTGTGTCTCATCTTCGAGTAAAACATGTCTCTTTAAAAATGTTTTATGATTAGGGACTTTATCAATATAATTGTCTCATAAGTAATTTGTATTTCAAAAAAGAAATGTTTACTCTTATAAAATGATCATGGCAATACTTTCTGTACCTAATATAACCGGAGGTTATTGTTGTTAAATTGACTCCGGCAAAAAATGACAACAAAAACTGATATGCAGAAAACCGACCAACCAACCTATCTAATGCTGTGTATGTATCCGTTCTATTTTTTCGTGTATATATATATATATATATATATATATATATATATATGTCATTTAGTACGTATCCATCAATCTTTCTATCTCAGCATATATATATATAGCGAAGAAGTAATCGTGTTGCCATTAGCGTATATTGCAAGCCTCTTCATATATGAATTGAGGTCTCGGTAGCCATTGAACGGATGTATGTAAACAATAGTAATTTTGATTCATAACCGTTTAAAATTTACTTTGCAGCTAATGGCTCTTCGTGGCTGAATGGTTAGAAGTTTGGCTTGACGTTTGAGTCAACCGGGTTTCGATCCCGGCTACGGGAAGCTAACTTCCAGCCACACTGCTGAGTTCTGATCGAACGAAACAGATCTGTCTGTGGATGATTTTACATATATTATAAAATAGCAGTTGCCCCTTGCGTCATACAAAGCTCTCCTGACGTATCTGATAGCGCAACATGTGAACAAACACAATTGGATACATATTTTTTGAGCCGCAGGGTTACTTTAAGGGTATGTCATCAGCCTGACCTAAAAATAGGTGGGTTTCGATACCCGCTTGGAGCGTCTCACCTGTCTCGAGTTGGGATACAACGAAACAGTCTGTCTATGTATGATAATACATATATATATCTGTATGTTTGCCCATGAACATGCATGTTAGAGTTATCCTTTCTTCCCCTTGAATTATTTTGGTAAGTGTACTATATATGTTAAATTGTGTAATGATAGTTGTAATGAGCTTGTATGTAGAATCTCATTACGTTTAATTGGACACCGAGTTTAAGCAGCATGCAACCAGCCAACTGATACTGAATCCCCGGTTTTTAAAAGCGTAATGTGTATTTTGATGAATATCTGAGCCCCCCCCAAAAAAAAAGCAACATACAAGAAGTTTTGTTGTCATTACTTCAACCAAGAGGGAGAAACCTTTGGTCTTAAGTTCCCATTGTCATTTTAAATCAGCAAGTACGGCTTTAACGGCTCAGTCAAAAGTTAACTGAAATATTTCCCTTTATTTTTTAACCAGCTATCTAAATATATTCTCACCCTCCTCAAAAATAATTAAGATTAAAAAAATTAAATCAAATTTAAAAAAATATTCATTATTAGTAAATTTTTGATTTCTTCTAATTCGTCTACATTAATAACGGTTGCAGTAAATTAATTAATGATTTAATTTTAAGCCGTGATATTATTCTAATTGGACCACATATATTCAACAATAATGGATTTGGCATTAATTTAACCATTAAAGTTAATATAGCAATAAACAAGGAAACCAAACCAAAATCTTTAAAAATTAAAAGATTATTTACGATAAATGTATGAAGTACAGTCCTTTTACTCGGCAAAAACATTTCGAAGTGACCTTTAAACACGAAAAGATTAACTTAACCTGCTTTAAGTAAAATATATTTTTGTTAATGGCAAATACATTTATACTTGATGTGCATGGGAATAAAGTCTTGACTTCTTGCTAACTAGTTGAAAATACACAACTGAGTCAGCTTTTCGACTTCAAATGTTAACTAACTCGATTGATCACTGTGGACATTATGATCTTGTTGTCGAAAAAGGCTCCATGATTTCAAAGAACCCTGTCCGTTATTATATCCAAGTGACTAAACGGCATCCTTGTCTTAATTATTATTCATCTTTATAATTTTGGTTATCTTTCATTTTTTCCTACCTGTGCCTAATTAACTGTTCATTTATAAGTGATGCTGCAATTTTCTATCTTTATCCAGTTAATATTTTCTATGCATATCTCTTAACAGTTTCCTTTGTACTACACTTTTTGTTTGTTGTATAATTATATTTATCTAAGTTTATTTGTATACGTATATCGTGGACTGCTTTTTTTAAAAAGTTTACAGCGAAAATTTCACTCGTTGAAAATACAAATCAATCCCGCCCCCCGAGTAAGTTTTTGAACTCCAAATGATAGCCAACCGTATCTATCTATCTATCTATCTATCTATCTATGTCTTTCGTTTCTTTCTCTTTGGTATTTTTGTCAAATTTACTGGGAATGAAAGTAAACTTCATTTGCTAATGAGGCTTCAAATCTGGACATGAAGACGAAAATAATAATGACTATTAAAATAGCAACAACAATCATAATACTAATAAAAATAATAATACTCAGAATGTACAAGATATCAGGTAAAGTCACAAAATTCAGCACCATAAAAAATGGTAAGTGGAATTGACAGCTGGAGTAAAAACTATAGCTAATGTGAAAATTCAAAGCGGTAAATTCCAGCGAGATTCGCTGTCACCATTATTATTTATAAAAACGATGATCACAGACTTTGAAATTGCACAGAGAGCAACAAATTTATTAAATTACAAGAGAAGATTAACCACCTTATGTTCATCAGACACTCAGCAAAAAATGAAAAAGAATTGGAGACTCTAATGCCAACAATGAGAATATGCACTCAAGATAGAGGGATCGAATTGGCATAGAAAAACGTGCCATACTAATAATGAGAAGCAGAAAAGACAAAAAAAACAAACAAACAAAAAACAGAAGAAATATAACTAAGTCAAGAACAAATTGGAACGATCTTGGAAAAGGGAACATACATGTACTTGGGAATATTGGAAGCGGACACCATCAAGTGGAGCTGAAAGGAAAAAAAAACCCAGAGTATCCCTGTCGAATTAGAAAGCTTCTTGAAATCAAGCTTCATATCAGGGATCTTATAAAAGAAAACGAAAAATGAGATAAGTAATAAGAACTTTCCAAAGAATTAAAACGCTATGGAATATAAAGGCGACGAAGATACCGTTTGTAATTGGTACCCTTGAAACAATCCTCACTGATTTGGAAAAAAGACGGGAGGACTTCATAATCAGATGATGAACCATGACCATTATTAAGATCGACCAGAATAGTAAAAAAATTCTGGAAACTTCAGGGGACTTGCTGTCACTTAGACTTCTGTGAAAGGCCATCAGCTAGCGCTAGTGTGAAAAACTTACTATTGATATTGACCAAACCATTTTCAATGAGAGCAAAACGAAATAGAAATACATAGCTGTGGCATCGATTGACAACAAAAAATGATATGGTATAATCTACTTAAGCTGGATAATAAACTGCCTCAAAATATACAAGATATCAAACGAAGTCATAAACTTTATCGTAAAAACCATGAAAACCTGGAGAGTGGAATGACAGCAGGAGGAAAAATCTCAGCTGAAGTTAGGATCCCATGAGGCATATTCCAAGGTGATGTGCTTTCACCATTATTACTTTAATAGCGATGGTGCCACTAAACCTTATATTCAGGATATGTACTGACGGATACAAACCTAGTAAATCACAGTAAAAGATCAATAATCTAATGTACATGGAGGACATCAAACTTTGCAAAAAAAGGGAAAAAAAGGAAAACTCTAATACTCGTACTGAGGACCTAGGGCTGGAGTTAGCATAGAAAAATACGCCAAACTGAAAATGAAAGGTAGGAAACGATGCATAACCGAAGTAATTGAATTACCAAATCAAGAAAAAAGATTAGAACGCTCGGAGAAAAGGAAACCTACAAATACTTGGGAATACTGGAAGCGAACACCATCAAACAAGTGGAGATGAAAGAAAACATTAAAAAGAATAACTTCGGAAAACCAGAGAGCGACTCAAAATCAAACTATTCAGAAGAAACTTTATAAAAGTGATAAATACCTGGGCTATTCCACGTCATAAGATACTTGGGAACATTCTGAAAGAGGACCAGAGAAGAACTTAAACGAATGGACCAGAGCACAAGAAAACTAATGGCCATCCATAAGCTTTACATCCCAGTGATAGACTATATTTGTCCAGAAACAATGGAAGAAGATGATTTACCAGCATTGAAACAGCATTAATGCATCGACATAACGACTCGAAGACTACGTAGAAAGGTGTGGAAGAAAACTGATTACAGTCACCAGAAACATTACTGACAATACGAAGGTTAATAGAACGGAAATAACCAGAAAACAAAATTGGGAAGAAAAACAACTCTTTGGACGTTTAAAAACATCCCACACGAGAAAACAAAGGCATGTTTACGAAAGGGAAAACTTAACAGAGAAACTGAATCTCATCTCAGCACAAAAACGCCCTAAGGACAAATCATACCAAAGCAAGAACAGAGAAGTCACTACTAAACAGCAGATGTAGGTTATGTGGTGATAGAGACGAAACAATTGATCACATAATAAGCAAATACAGCAAATTATCACCGAAAGTGTCAAAGACAAGACACGCCTGGGCGAGCAAGGTGATTAGATCTCCGGGAATAGTGCAACAAATTGAAGTTTGACCATACGAGGAAATGGTATATGCACAACCCAGAATCTGTCTTGGGGAACGAGACACAGAATCCTCTAGAATTTAGACGTACAAACGGATCACCAAATCTCGGCTAGACGAACAGACTTTGTAATAATCAACAAAAAGAAACGGGAACTTGCCGAATTGTGGTCTTTAATGCCCCGGCTGACCACAAACTAAAATTGAAAGAAAACGAAAAGAAGGGTAAGTACTTAGGCATTTCTTGGGAATTAAAAAAAAATCAATGGAATACGAAAGTGACGAAGATACCAATTGTTTCGATTTCTTTATTTAATGGCATATCAGCCTTTGTAGGTTATTTAATGCCAAATCCATCCTTTAAGAAGAACAGCAGTGAGGTTTTTTAACCCATAGCAGGGGGATAAAGGGATTCATACCTTTCCCAAGGGTATTTGTCCCAAAGTGAACGTAATAGCGTGACTGCAATTCGAACTCGCTTACTACGTTTCCGTAGTCCATCGCTTTAACCGTTACACCACGAAGACACCCCCATACCAATTGTAACTGGTGCTCTTGGTACAATCACCAAATGATTGGTACAAGGACGAGAGGACTTGGAAATCAGAGGACGAATATATACCGTCCAGACTAAAGTATTATTGAAATCAGCCAGAATACTGAGAAGAGTCATCGGGACTTGCGGTGATGTTGTAACTTAAACTCCTGTGAGAAACCATCGGCTGACCCTTGTGCGAAAACTTTGAAAAGGAGTGACAATAATATTAATTGCTAAAAGAGGGAAAAGTGATTAGATCTTGCCTTAGAACTAAGAAAGCTGAGGAGCATGAGAGTGACAGTGATACCAATTGTAAATGGCGCACTATGAACTGTCCCCTAAGGATGGGAAAGGGGACTGTGAGTGTTGGAAATTTGAAGACGAATCAAAACCATCCATTATTACTATCGGCTAGAATACTTAGAAACAAAAGGAGACATGCTGTTCCCCAGATTCAGTGAAAGACGCTCAGCTAACGTTGATGTGAAGAAAAACTCGCAAGGATTGACTAGAATACTGTAAAGAGTCCTGGAGATATGTGGAGATTTGCTAACATTCAGATTTCAATGAAAATCCATCTAGTAGTAGGCAACAACAAAAAAAGAAAAGAAAACATGTCGACTAGTTTACTTAGTTGTACCGGCGGGCCACCGATTAAAAATCCAAGGAAACAAAGAGAGTGACAAGTACTAAGACCTTGCCTGAAAACTAAAAAAGCTATGGAATATGAAGTTAACTGCAATGCCAGGTAAAGGACCTGGATGAGATGGAAATCGGAGGAAGAGATACTGAGACCATCCAGACAAAAGCTTCGTTAGGATCGGCCGGAATACCGAGAAAAGTCAGGTAAACTTGAATATACTTGCGGTTACTCAGATTCCAGTGAATGACCATAAACTAACGTTAAAACCTCGAAAAGAATAATTAAAATAGTAATACCATAGTAATGATAAATTCACATTAGAGTTAATGTTCTTAATATTCTACTCCCGAAAAAAGTATTGAATAAGCCCTCATAGCTGATTTTTTTTTCAGGAAGAATTAAACAATTTACTGATAAAACGCAATACTCATATTTATTTCATAGCTGAACATCCTGGCTTCATAAAATATAAATACGTATAAATTAATTTAATGAATCATTTAAATAATTAAATCCATTTAGTTCAAGATATATTTTATGAAACCATAATGTTCAGCCATTTACAAAATGTCGAATCTAATTAGTCTATTTACTGCTGGATAATAATAAAAAGAGATGAACATGCTATAAGTATGCTAATTCCATTTTTTTTTTTTGCGAGAGATATTATATCTAAAAAGTTATACTGATAAACTGAATAAAATCGAAGCATTTTTTCTGCAATGTATAAAACAAAAATTATTGCTACACTCTCATTGTTTTATCGTTTAAGATAGCCCGAAGCCTTGTGAGTTGGTTTTGCTGGTAATTACTGAGTAATGATTGAAAACAAGCAAATCTCGTAGACCATTATTTCCCTGTACTGAGTCAATGATGATCAACGAGTTTCTTATATTGGAATCTTAATGTAATATCGACGATTGATTGAACGACCAGTCATCAATCTCGCGGTTAGGAGTAGAAAAGACAAATCGATATTTATAATTACTAACTTAGCCTTAATTCGTTCATTTGGAAGATGGAGAGAGAAAGAAAGGCTGCAAAAAACGGTGTTTTCTTACTTCTGGTCATTTGGGTCGAATATAGGAGAGACTTTCTTTATTCCTAATCGATTGAACGTTTCATAAACTGTGGTTACAATGCTCCATCTTGCGTACTTAAAAGTGATAGGCCTCGAAAGGCAAGTTCAAACGAATACTCTATTGACGTGAATGATTTAACAATCTACAGATGAACACTAAGACTTACTCATCACATCCTGTGTTTCTCCTTAATAAATCTACATAGTTCCGATATTTACGTGACAGGTAATTAGGTAACAAACATAGCATTTATTCAACTACGTTTCTCACTAATCTATACTTTGTATAGTTCGATTTTAATGTTAAAAAATGACACTAAAATACTTCTGATGACGAGGCTCCAGATTTTGAGATATGAGGTCTGTGGATTACCCCTTTATTGCCATTATACCTAGGTTCACTCAAATTTGACAGGATCGTACCTGCTAGACCATCATAGATGGGGCTTTCTCCAGTTGTATGATGGATAATATGTTAGACTCTAACACATTCTAATAAGCGAATTCAAAATCCAGTCGCCCAATTAATTTTGGAACTATTACCACTGAGAAAGGTATGGACCTCCTTACAGCTCAAGTTTTCCGTTAAAAAGTATCACTACTGTTCTTTTATAAAGATAATCTTGTCATTATATCACCCATGAAGATTGATATGTCATTGAACCCAGAAACCAAACCAAATTAAACCCATGTATGATTGAAATAGATCCGTTAAAATGGTTCATATTAGATAAAAGTGCTGCTGAGTCGATAAAAACCTTCGACTCTGACACTGACTTCTCCATATTTTGTGACTTTGATTTCAACTTATCAATGAATTTCTTATTATTGTTGTCTGAAAAATTTCTCTGCACAAAATTTACTTAAAATTATTAACAGAAAACATACTCACCAATATATATCTACCACAAAGACACTATTAAAAAAGAACATGAAAGATTTTCGCATTTAAAACCTAATACTATCCAGACAACTAATATGAAATCAAGACGCTTAAATTATAAATTTTCTAAAAGGAATTATGACAATTATATCAAAATCTCTTGATTTCCCTTTGGTGGTTTGAGTAGTTTTTATATTTAAAGAATAGGATTCGTAATATTGGTTTTTAAACGGTGTCTTTGAGTGATGATTTTTTTATGTTTAGCTGACACATTAAAACAAGTTTTTACAGACTCTACCAATTAATAAGTGTAGAAGTGGAAAAAAATTCGTGTGGGTTTCAGTTGGGTATTAAAATGTATTGTTTTAAAACAATTTGCTTTTGTAGAATACTATGCAATGAGAGAATACAGGAAGAATAAATTACTTTTATATAAGTAAAATCATCCGAAATATGATGGAGCTGTCGAAGTTTACCTGGTGCCATTTAGAAATAAAAAGTAAAAACGATATGCATTGCGGAAATAGTCAGGAAATTTTTGCGGAATTTTCTTCGGTAGAATTTGAAAAATTTTTATCTCAAGATTCTAAAAAAACGATAATTTATTTTTCAGTAAATGTGTTTCTTTTGCAGTTAACTTTTGATTATAATTTTGAATATTGTAAAAACATAGATTCTAAAATATATCGATACTATTAAAATTCATGATATTAAGGAAAAATATGAAAAAGCGAAAAAATGTAAGCTTATAACATGCAGATTAATATTAGTAAAGAAACAATCAGCTTAGAAAATTATGTGAAATAGAGATAAAAATGGACAAAAGTACAATAAATAATATCATTTTTATTTAGTAGACATTAAAAAATATACAACAGGAACATTAAATTAGTAATATGAATCAGAAGTTTTGATAGGATCTTGAACTTGTTAACTATAGAAAAGCAAGCGTTATATATATTTTGAATTATAGAAAATAATTTGATTTGCAATGAATGGAATGAAAGATAACGGCAAATAGTAAGAAAAAGTACTAATAAGAAGTAGGAATATTTATTATTGTTTAGAAATATGAAGTAGGATGAATTAACAATAATAAATATACGATGTTCAAAATAATGGTATATCATGAAAAAATAAATGATAAATGTTTTGTATGAATAACTTTAATATCTATCTAAATTTAATTATGAGATTTCGATGGGTTTTTTTTTTGTGTAAATCTTTGGACAAATAATCTATTATATATTATATATTTCAATATATTTTTATTCCAAACAATTTCAAGAAACATTTCGTCGAAATACTACGATAAAAATGTGGAAATTTACTGATGGCAAAATTCCACATTTACAATTGTACACCACTTTCACAAAACATTATAAGCACGTATTCTCAGATCATGAAAACTGTCAGGATCCATTTCATGAACGTGTAAGAATCGATTTGATAGTTGTTAAAGTGGTTTTTACTAGTTGCATATTCAGATTTCATCAACATATCATTTACAAAGGTAGTAGTTTAGGAATTACGTATGTAGTAAGCAACTGTCTGTCAAGGAAGAAATAACCGAATCATTTTAAAAATATATTTATTCTGAAGTCTTCAAACTCGGTTCATTTCTACCAACTCTGACTCAAGTTACAATTCCTTTCACCTACGACAACGAGATACCTTCTCTGACTCCAAATCTTCACCCCTGTTACAGAGAAATACTTGATATAATTTAACTGCAAATTATTTCTATTAAGAATAGTTATTTAAACGTATATTGGTTTGCAATTGAATCATTGGAAAAATAACCATTTTAGCAGAAACGATCCTATGAAAAGGTGAACCAAGCTTTAACTGAAGTGAAAGTGGATTCTATTTCGAATGGAATAGGCCACCAGGAACTATGTTGTGGGTAATTTTGTGTATTCATTCATCAAATCTTACATATACCACAACATATCCCCCTTTTATTTTCATTCTTTCAAAATCTTATGTAAAACCAAATAAGTCAGTAGTAGATCAACGTTGCATTGCTGAAAGTGTAAAAATTAAATGGAAGGGAACAGAGAGATTTAAATAAATTTATCTCATTTCTTAAATCGCCCAGTTGGCTGGGGCTGTAGAATACAACTACTGCACCTCTGACGAGAGGTAATACGCCACTGAATGAGTGTCCTGGACATGACACTAAACAATCTGATGGTTAGGTTCAAGTAATGCTGGAGCTTTCGGGGATGCAGAGCACCCCCTTCATTGCCATTGCTCCTAAGTCCACTCTAGCCCGGAGTGGTAGCAGCTGATAGGGCCTTATCTATGGGGTAAATAGAACTAAACCACATACTTATGATAAACTGAACTGCTTGAAATTGAACTGTTTTGACTTTAAATTGTGTATTTACGCTAAACTGAATTGTTGGAATTAGGACTGTTTGATTAAATGAATAGCTTGAAATAGAAATCTTTTTGACAATTAAACTGTGTAAACATGCTATACTGAATTGTTTGAAATAGAATAGATTATTTGTACAAAAAATTGATTTGGCATTAAATAACCAATAAAAGTTGATATACCATAAAACCCAACCAACCAACCAATCAAATCATTTTTTAAAATTATATTTAAATGAGATGCAACTCTATTTCCATAAAGATGTGAAAAAATAACTAAAATATGTTCATTGATCAATTTAGAAGAAATACATTACGGTATCGTTGCCCCATCGGCTATTCAAATCTCAAATCGCAGCTAAAAGACGCAGTCATTTATGATTTCAACTACTGGAAGGGAAACCCGATATATATATATATATATATATATATATATATATATATATATATAATGGTGAGTCAAGAGCGAGTGGAACTTTCCAGTAACAACACAGACTATTTTGGGGTTAAAGTAATTCTACAAACTACCACGAAATTAGTTTCTAACTGTTATGCAGAATGGATTGTATTTGTAAGCTTCACTTATCAGTAGGAAAATATTTTAATTATTGCTAACAATTAAAAAAAAGCCTTGCTCTCCATGAGTGAACACATGCGAAGTAAATCGGATATGCCCTGCTTCTCTGCTATAAAAAGAATCTCAACAATCACTGACAACGAAAGCCAAAACGGCCATCGGAGTTATTTGCCTTTCTTGGTCATTGCACCCCGACCAACACCTTGCCCACAGCAGTCGACACCGAAGTCCTGCTCGACTTGACAGATTCTTATTCGTTAATCCTTTGCCACTAAACCGCTGGATACATCAGTAGATGCCCAGGGTCAGCAGGAGCGTTCCAGACTTGCTCCAGTTTTCTTAATTTCTCACTAGTCCGAACGTCAGTTTCCAGTCATTTCAGAGCTATTCCAAAAGTCACTAGACCACTACCTCTGGTTCTCTTACTTTCAACTCTTTTCAGTTCTATGGCTTACGACGGATCAGACTGACGTCTCCAGGCCAATTCCTGTATCTCAGCACGTTGATATATCCAGACCCACTGCAGCCGATTCCTACATCTCAGTCGGCTTACGTCTTCAGGCCCGCAGCTGCCGATTCCAGTATCTCAGCACGCTGACTTTTTCAGAGAGTTGTAACATCCACTTCGGAACCAGAACACACACGTTATTTTTTCCATCAGGCTATGTTTATAAATTTCAGACTTTCTCGTTTATATTTATATATATATATGCGTGTATGCATTTGTGTATGATAATTAAAAACATTGTGGTACTTCATTAAAAGTAACACTTTGAAATGGAAAACATTTTTGATGGTGGCCAAATACTTTTGACTGCTAGATTATATATATATATATATATATATATATATATATCAAGTTATCAAGCACCAAATATCGCCAAATGATTTTAGACTAGAGAAAATCTTTGCGAAAATTCCCGATATCTTTTAATCAAAAATCTTAATCAAAATTTTTTTTAAATACAATGCCCTGTAACAAGAACCTATATACTTCCAAAAACTTTTCAAAATATTTTTTTTCTTCTCTCCTAAATGAAAAATTTATCTTGTGAGTAAGATTTAAGGACGCGGAAGAAATTAAAAAAAAATATATATATTATCTAGCAATTTCAATCTAAATCAATAGGAAGAGTTTTCAAATCATCTATGACCAGTAAGAAACTCGCTGGAATAAAAGTATGAAATACAAAAGGAAATATGAAATCAGGACGAAAATTAACGTTTTATTCATTGATCATTTATTTCATGGTAAATACAACTTCATACTCAATAAGTTTTGAATACCCCTCTTAAACTGATATTATCAATTTTACTCACGCTTAATTTCAATTATGCAAAACCATACATGACCCAGGAGTCAATATCTGATGAAGTCTGCTGGCAAGACGGGTGTTTTTCTTTTAGCAGTATACGTATGTAATATTATCTTGGATAACTTAATATAAGCAGGTCTTTTAGGCGCTATTATCAATGATGTACACACACACATGCTTTTAGACAAAAATTTATATAAGAAGTGAGAACAAAATTATCGAGACTGAGCAAGTAAATTAATAACGTAGAAAAGTTTAAGCAGCTGTCGAGACGACTAAACTCATTTAGAAACATCAGTAAAAATTCTTAAAACTTTTTGAATAGCATTTTTAGCACATTTTGAACAACACTTTCACGCAGCACAGGATTGTGCAAGTGTCGCAACCAGTGCACTCAGTAGACTTAGTTCCTAACTAGTTCTTAGAGGAGCTGTTCCAAAATGTAGATATGTTTTGATCAGCAGTTTCAGTATATTCTGATCAGCAGCTTTTTGTGAAACACTGCATTGTACAAGTGCAGCATAATGCAGCAACGTGTGCACTTACTAGACCTTACACAGCAACTGCTTCATATTACAGAAGCTGAAAAGTTTCGTACATGGACGATATTAAAAGAAATAGGATTGCAAATATTTACACTAAGGAAACGGATGAGTTTCTGAGTTGCAGAATTTTAGTAGAATGATGTACTTTGATTCAAAAATTGAAGCCAGACGCAATCTAGTTGTGGTTCTGACCAATGCAGGTATATCTAAAGCATATAATATAGGCCTTCTTTAATTTATTGCATTGACACAACAGGTTCAATAGGGAATAGTAAGTTCAGTCGAAACTCATTGAGGAAAATAAAATTAAAAAAAAACAAACACTTTCTCAGATTTGTTACATCAGTACCTAACCATATATGCGGACATTTTCTTTCCCGGGAATTGAATTACCATGGCCAGAAAATCTGGCGAACACCCACGCATGACATATGGAAACACTGGACCGCTGTTTTGACCTTATTAGGTCTCATCAGCAGTGTATACCGTAATCTCCACCACTGAATATCGAACCACTGAACATAGACTGCAGAGTAGAAACTCTACACCTGAACCACAGTCCATATTGCCCATGAGTGACGCCAAGTTAATTTGTCATGTGATATGGACTATGGCTCAGTTGTAGAATTTAAGCTCTGCAATCTGTGGTCACTGGTTCGATCTTCAGTGGTGAAGATCACAGTATACACTGCTGATGAGAACTAATAAGGTCGAAACAGCGGTCTAGTGTTTCCGTATGTCGTGCGTAGGTGTTCGCCGGATTTTCTGATCATGGTAATTCAATTCACAATATATGACCTCTAAAGAAAAAAAGTAGATTTTCTTTCTTTCTTAATGTCATATTAACTATAGAAAGAGGAATAAGGGTACTTGTCTTTAATTGGAATCATTTTGAGATGAGGTTTCTTAATCTGAGAATTAATTTTTATTTATTGCGGACTTTTTTCCTCATCTTGGTAGTTTTTGTGTTGTTTCTTCTTTCACTACGTTTCGGCCAAATTTCACCTCTGGCCTTCTTCAGGTGATTTACCGCGACCTCGGATAGGAATGCTGAGTCTTGTAACCGTATCCCCAGTAATTACTGCCTTCCATAGTTGTTGTCTATCGCACCACATAAACGAGGCCCGTGGCGCAGCGGATAGAGGGGTTGAATCTCTGCGGTTCTCGGTGAGCATTGTCATAAGATAGCGGTTTCAAATCCTACCCAAGCCGGTCAGAGGTTTACTTGGTCAAAAAACGTAGTGAAAGAAGAAACAACACAAAAACTACCAAGATGAGGAAAAAAGTCCGCAATAAATAAAAATTAATTCTCAGGAATAAGGGGTTCATGCTTTTCCGAATTGCATTAGTCGAAAAGTAAACATACAAACACGATTGAACTTCGTACTTGCATTATACGATCTCTCAGTCCGTGACTTTAGTCATTACCCCATAGCACTCATCCCTCTATGTGGAACATTTTCTTGAATAGTTGAAAAAGAACCCGTCTGACTGGTTTTTAGAGGCTTACTGTATATCGAAAATAACAGCATTTTTTTCACTCCCGATGATTTGAAATTATTTTCAACTCTTGTACATTTATTCTGAGCTTAATGGAGATCATATTTATCTTCCGATATTTCTTGTTTTGTATCATTCACATCTGGAAGCTTAAAAGCAGGTTCATCTGCCGAAACAGTAACCACTATGTTGATTATGACATATGTGCTTCTGTCCTTGTCTAAATTAAACCTTCTGTAAGTTGTATATTTTCTATTCATTGAGACTGGCAAGAAGATAATGCAAGTTAAATGAGATCGTCAATGGTATGAGAAATATCTAACGAAATAATAATTGCTCTGTTTTTCTTTTGTTTTTCATTCGGAATCGTTTTTCATCTGATGTTTTTATACTAATATACAATGACAAACAAACACACTGATTCGAGAGACATGCAAAATGTCATTAGGTTTAAGGCTCTGAAATTTGGTATCTAAAATTACTCATAGTACTATGGACTAGAGAATAAAAGAGTTTCTTTAGAAGTTTCTGGCTAGAGTCTACCTTGAATTCAAAAGGCCAATCTCGGGACTTTTTAGTGGAAAGAAAACCAAATTATCGAAGAGTGGAATGATTTGAGAAATCTTAAGATATAGTTTATAGAATTAAAAAAATATTAACTCTGAGAGCTTTTATAAACGTTCATGTTCAAAATCGCTTTTGACATTTAAACTCTACTTATGGCGAAGATAAGTGTTTGAAATTGAACTGTTTATATGTATAAAATGGATTTGGCATTAAATAAAGTACAATTGTTGATATGCCAGAAAACTATACTAAACCAAACCTAAAACCATGTGAAAATAAAATGAACTCTGGCTCGTTTGAAAACATTATCGTCAAACGATTCTTTACAAATCATATATTTGATAATTGGATAAACAACACATGACATGAAATAATCTTCAAGGTTTTATATTGGATAAAACGAACGAACGAACGAACGAACGAACGAATCAACCAACCCACAACCAACCAACCAACCAACCAACCGACTTAAACCATAAAAGTGTATGCAAATCATTTTCATTAGATATAAATACGTGACACCATTTTCTTGATCGCCTTGTCCCATAGGACCTTACGTCATGACAGTATTTGCTTGGTATAGTTGAATTTATTGCTCGATACCCTAGACATCCCGAAAGATGAATGCAGAGGGAATCAATTTTTTATGACCTTGCATGAATCTCGATTCATTTATGCCCTTACTACATTAAAGTGGCTTTGTTTCGAATATGGACTGGTGGAAAGGTTGGATAAATACTTTATATAACTGTCCGTAAAAAATTATCATTGACAAGTAAAAATAGCAATGGGTCATTTAAGATATCACTATCATTGCAATGAAACATTTACAATGAATGATTTCAGCACTAAATATCACAGAAGGAGTTGATATGCCGCTTAACAAATAGACGAAACCAAACCTAAATTTCTACATAAAACTTATAATTTCCACTGCTTGTTTTATTGATGTTTCAGGAGTAGTTTTATTCTTTCCTTAGCTTGAGTAGAAATAGAATGAGAGATACTAACTACAATTATTTTTCTAAGCATTCGTACGCCTGAAAGTTTGAAATGATGTTTCTTTTATAAAAAATTCTGATATTTTAATCTCTTGCTAGTTCACGGATAATTCCAATTACTCTGAATGTCTTCAGTGGTTTCCGTTGATATGTAATTAGTTAAGATAAGTCAATGTCTTCTATTTTTATTTCGTTTGATATGAAATTCCATTTTCTCTCTCTTTCTCTTTTCGAACTTGCACTAACAATGCTGTTATTACATGTATGATTTTTAATCATCGGAGATTTGCATTAGACGGTTCCTTGTTCTTTGTTTAAATCAGTAAATGTTTCATCCTAATTAGATGATATTTAATAATTATTTTCTCCATTTTTTATGCCCAATCCATTTATGTTTCTTAAAGGCAAATTGTTGACTGTTCACAGAAAAGAACGCAGGAACTAAATGGATTTAGTTGTTTGTTAACGGTTTTATATCAAATTCATTGCCATTTTCAAAAGGAGTTTTAGATTTTAGAGCTGCGAAATCCACTCGTATTATGAGAAGGATTTTCTTGGTTCTAAGTTCCTAAAGGTAGATTTTCTGAAAATAGACTTCAATCGAAACAGATTTAGTTTTTATATATAAAATGAATGAAATATACAGATAAAAAAAAGTAAAATAGTTTCGAATAAACAAATGGAAATAAGAAGGGTCTGAGATAGATAGATAGATAGATAGATAGATAGATAGATAGATAGGCCAAAAATATGCTTGATTGTTGAAATGGGGACAGACAGGAAAAAAAGATAGATAGATCGATAGATGAAGGTGAGACAGACAGACAGTAGCAGACAGGCTTATATTGATACATAACTACAAACATACATACACTCATATACCAAAATAAGATGTAATATCATAAATAGTGTAAGATAGATAGATAGATACATACATACATACATACATACATACATACATAGATAGTCAAGTTTTTGGTACAGGAAAAATTATATAGGAAAACTGATAGCGGAATCATATGTAGATGGGAGAACAAGTTATTTAAAAATGAAAGATGAAAGAGTGTCAAACAGGAAAAACAGAAAGGCTTGGGTTGATATATTAGGTATCTATCAATCCCAGGCTGTAGATAGATAAATAGATTGATATTAACAGACTGTTACATACTCTCTCTCTCTCACTCTCTCTCTCTCACACACACACACACACAAACACACACACACACACACACACACACACACACACACACACACACACACACACAGATAAATAGATAAATAGATAGCTAGATTGCAAGAAACGGGATAGATAACATACAGACTTACAAAATGAAAATAGAGATGGCGAAAAACATGCACAGTTATCTCCAGAATGAGATAAAGCTCCCAAAATACGAGATCGGTCAAAATGTTGACATACCAACATCCATATATGTCACTGGAGTGAGTTTCAGCCCTGATATGCTTATCATCTCTGAAAATCTGAATTCCAAATGTATTCTGGTAATAGTATTTTAACGTAATAGTGTTAAACGTAATGATACCAATAACCCTATGGATGGCTTTGGTTTATCTCCAAGGGGAGTGGGAGGGGGAAGCAAACAATCGCCGTTAGCTCACTACAGGCCACTACGTTGATTTTGCAGCATTCAATAAACATATACATATCCTATAACATTTTAAAAAAGCTCTCTCTCGGGCCTAAAGATATGATAACCCAAATACATTCTCAGAAACATTCCCTGGTAGAGAAAAGATGTTCGCGTAATGGTCACCGAATTCGCTAGTTATCTCAAGATTCACTGATTTGAAAAAATAAATGTTTGGAGCCATGGTCGGCATTTGTAAATGCAAATAGGTGAAAATGTTGGGTTTCATTTGCTCCCACAGGAAGGGAAGACCCTCTCTTTATTTGGTGTTCTTCGTTACCAAGACTAGATCCAGAAGACTAGAGGATAAGATTGCCTAAGTTAAAACTTCTAAAATGGTTTCGTTTAGACTGCAATGATGGCAAAAGGGACCAAAGATTTTAAATGCAGGAAAGTGAGTGGATTACTTTACTTTCAAAATCAACCCTACATCTACAGGCATGCTCAATGCATTCATCAGTATCGGTGAACAGAATGCAATACTCTAGTTAATGCTTAAAAAAACAGCTAACACTCGAAATGAGAAGTGCTTTGGAACCTTCCTCCTAAGTATGGCAAGGAGACAGGTAAATTTCCGGTCCGGTCGACTCGATTAGACACTTTGCGTAAATCATCGTAAAGATACAGAACATTGAAATCAAAACAGGGAAATTAGTGTTTCTTTTTATAAATGGCAAACAATGACTTATTATCAGAAAACACGCTTTGAAATAGATTATTCTGTTTCCCATTACGATTTCTGGTATCTTTTCAATATCGATATATATATATATTCATGTTTTCTAGAAGCCTAACTGCTTTAACTTCGTTAAAACTTCCTGTTCATTGATGTTTTCTTGGGTGCGATTACACACACACACACACACACACGCGCGCGCGCGCACACACACACACACACACTTACAGACACACACAAAGTGAATAGTTTTTCTTTGATTTTCTTAGTTCCTGTCATTGACGATGTCGATTTTCTACGTGCGTCAGTATGTCTGGATAATCTCAGAAAAAATCGTACCCGTGACAAGACATATTTTTTTCCTTTTTTTCTTTTAGAGCATCTCTCTTTATTCATTTATTCATTTTTTTGTTTTACATTCATTTATAAAGTTTCTGTTTTTCTTCTTTCTTTCCTTGAATATACTTATTCATTGATTTTTTTCTGTATGTTTTTTATTTCAAAATTCATCCGTATAATTCTTCATACATTTCTATACCTATTTTCTAAAATTATTGCTGCAATTTTCTTTTTTTCTGTCTTTCTTATTTCTATATTTTTTCTTTATTTCAAAAGAAAAATATCCACGACTTTATGTATTTATTTATTTTTCCTTTTTTTAGATGACCTCATTTTTTGTCTTTCTTTTCAATTTCATCATATATTTCTTTTTTCTTTCTTTCATTAATTCTTTCTTTCTTTCTTTCGCAACGAGGTTTCAAACAAAAATGACACCCATGCCTTCAAATATATCCTTATTTCTTTAAATTTTATTCTATTTTCAACCCACATCCTTTATTTTTTCTTTCTTTTCATCTACACAGTTTCTTTTTCTTCTTTTTTTTGATTTTTTGATTCTTTTATTATTTCTTTCCTTTTTCGTTCTATCAACTATTTTGCACTCTTTACTATCTTTTCTCTCTTTATTTCATTATTTTTCTTTAATTATTTTATAAGTTTCTTTCTTTCTTTCTTTCTGTAATTTCATTGGGGTCTTTACCTTCTAATTGCTTTATCTCTGTATGTGTTATTTTCTTTCTTAATTTATTTCTTTAAACTATTTCCTTTTTTATTTCTTCTTTCTTATTTCTTTAAAACACATACTATGTATATTTCCTTTGACTTTTACTGTCTTTTCTTCAGTTCACTTTGTTTATTAATTTCTATCGAGAACTTACGACTGTGTGTGTGTCACCTTAAACGATTAACAGCTGAGTTTCGATTGGGCATTTTCCCTGTATAATATTCGGACTATTCGATTCACGGAGAAACTTTGGGATAGGAACGCTGACAGGTTAATACTATTACAATCATTAGGACAGCAGCTTTAGAATACGCCGACAGCACATCTGCAAAGAGGTAAGACCTTCTCCTTACCCTGCAACGAGGCTGGTTCAATGTACAGGCCTTGTAAAACCCAAGTATTTTATATGGTTGGCCCTGCCGTAATTTTTAAATTGCACTTGCAGCAAACAAATACCCAACCCTATTTCATCTTAAAGGTACTAGGTGTTGGTTGAGGTTTAGTTGCGTTCAGATTGCAATACTTGAAGCCATTTAAATTTTTTCAAATAAATAATTAATATTAAATATACCTAATTTTGTTAGATAGCAATATCGGAAATCATTTTACTGCTTGCAAGTAATGAGCTCTAACTAATTTAAAATAACGTTGCATTGAAACTGTTCCTTTATATATATATATATATATATATATAGTCATCCACAGACAGACTGTTTCGTTCTATCAGAACTCTTCAATGTGGCTAGACACGCAGAACGCTCGAAGCCGGGATCGAAACCCGTCCAACTTTACGTTAAACTATTTTCAGACCACTCGGCCACCAAATGGACCACGTTGGCTACGGGAATTTAAAGGTATTTTTTTATTGTTAGAAACAGCAGCAGCAGCCTTTGTTTACATTTTTTTATACCCTATCGGCTACCAGAGTGCTCAGTTCTTTCGAAGAGCTTTGCATTACGCTAGCGGCGGCCGACACACACACACACACACACACACACACACACACACACATATATATATATATATATATATATTCTTTTTTTTTGTAAAGCATTTTTCTGCAGTTCCCGTATAGCTTTTTCTCTGTGCATTTTGTCAGCATCTATGAGGTGCATCCTGAGAGTAGTTGCGACACAACCGATGATTCGAAGAAATCCTGATTTACTTTATCGGATAGAGCAGACTGTCAAATGATCGATAGCTTAACGATAGTCATCCTTGCCTCCACCATGCAAATATTGAAATCACCTTCAGTAGATGAGACGGTGCTGCTGAGGTACGGAAATTTTTCTATTGATTTCAAAGGACCGCCATTTCGAGTGGTGATGGCTCCTTCTCGATTAAAACACATATACTTCATTTTGTTTGCGTTTGCGTTGAGGTTAATGCTTCCATCTGGCTGATCCAGGCTCTTCAGCAGACTAGGTGTATTTGCAAGTAGCGTCGGTTTTAGTTTAGGCGGGATATCGTCTGCTTCTTGCTTTTCTTTTTCGTGTAACGCGGTTTTATTTAATAATATCTATCAATGGTCGAAGTACGTAGTCTAGGCAGAGTATGACCGGATAGTGTGCTAATGCATATCCTTGCAGAACTCTATGTCGAATAAATCTGTGTATCCATCTTGTGAACGAATCTTGACTTCGGTGTTTTTATAGAACATCATTATGGTTATAAGAGTTACTTTGGGTAGAGAATAAACTAGATGTATTTGCCCCATCTTTCCTTTGTATATGGAATCAAATACCTTGAAAAAATTTTAAACCATAATGTTGCCTCGAGATTTTTTTCACGAGTTCTTCGATGATTCAGCGGATTGTTAGAATCTGTGATGTTGGGGGATTGTTTTCTCCGAAATCCGTTCTGATGTTTCCTTAGATCTTTCTCGATTTCATGTTCGATGCGATTGCGAATCGGAGCATTTTCATTTTTTGCCGCTATAGAAGTAAGAATTATGAATGGTTAGAGTGTTCGCCAATTGTCGGGAGAGCTGGGTTCAATCCCCGGTCGAATCATACCAAAGACTCAAAAAATCGTACTTGATGCCAACCTTGCTTAACACTCAGCATTATAAGGTACGGATCTAGGGTAGAGTGGAGCAATCCAGGGAAAGGAGTAGCACCCCTCTACACCTTGTTGTAGTAGCTATCGAAAGGGAGCTTTCGGGTAATCCTCGACTATAGTCGTCAACTTTATTTACTAGTTCTTGGTGGATCCGAGGTCACCTTTCTTAGGGAAGAAGATACAGTGTTTTGTCCATCTCTCTAGTGTATTCTGTTTATATACAGTATTGCCAAATCGAAGAACAAGTAATAAAATGTCCTTGTCTTCGATACTTTTGTTTTTATTTCCAAAGAACTAAACGTAATAACTGTTCTATTTCAAACAATTATGTTAAGAATAAGTACATAGTTTAAATGTCAAAAACTGTTCTATTTCTAACAATTCAGTTTAATCAACAAAGTTAAGTTGTTCAAAGTACTGCTGAGTATCACAAGCAATTCAATTAAGCATCAGTCATTTATTTACGCGTGTTACATGTCAAAACAGTTCTATTAAAAAAAATCAGTTTAGCTTAAGTATTCAGTTTAGTTTCATTTGACCTTTAGATAAGACATCATCAAGTGCTACAACTTCTTGCCCTGTCGGCTGGGGATCTTGAATACACCGATTGGACCTTTGCAGAGGGGTAAGACCCCCAATGAGTTTCCTGGATATGACTCTAAGCAAACTGATGGTGAGGTTTCAGTAATGCTGAAGCTTTGGAGAATGCAGAGTAGCCCTTCAATGCTATCGCTCCCAGGTCCATTCTGGCCCTGAGTAGTAGCACCTGATAGGGTCATATCTAAGAGTCAAATGAAACTAAACTTATGCTAAACTGAATTGCTTGATATAAAACACTTTTGACATTTAAACTGCGAACTTATGCTTTTGAAATTTAACTCTGTGTAAACAAAAACTATACTTATTCTAAAAGGAATTGTGTAAATTAGAACTGTTTAAACGGTGTACTTATGCTAAAATAAATTGATTGAAATAGAACTGTTTCTTTGCGTAAAAATGGATTTGACATTAAATAACCAACGAAGGTTGATTTGGCATAAAACCTGAACAAACAAACAAGCTATCACTTCGGGTTAAGGATAGACCAGGGAGCACGGGAGAGTCTTATCCCTCTGCAGAAAAGCAGATGGTGTATTCTACAGCCTCAGCCGACTGAGTCAAGCATCATTAGATTTTCTTTTATTTATAACATAAGGATGTTGTTTTCACGTTATCTCATTTTTTCCCAACTGTTACTGTTTCCCAAGGAACTCTATGTTTGGCTCTTGGTTTGGTTGATATACATTTCGCTGCTGCTTCCATGTGGACAGGGACGAAGTTTTCGTGTTCTTCATTCGGAGTATGTGTTTCAGATATCTCTCGAAGGTTATCGGATTTATTCCTTACGATTACCATGCATTTATTGCTAATATCTATGTGTAAGTGAGGACGTGTCGTATCTTGTGGTTTTGACGCTTTCTATCTTATTTCTGCGTAGAATCAGGCGTATCTTTGCTGTAATTATTCAGAGATGGGAAGAAACACCTCAAAAGAGGAGTACGGTATACAGTTCAGAGCGCTAATTATACACTTCTTGTTCATGAGAATATAATCTATCTGTGATTTAAACTTTTTGCTTACTTGATTGGTCATGTCTCCTCTGATGATTAGAATGTTGTGTTTTGGAATGCTACATATAAGGAAAGACAGCTCGTTGTAGAAGGTGGCAATGTCTGTTTCTTCACTGGCATTAGTGTATCTGTAGCAGGAGATGATTGTTGTGCATAGGTTACAAGGAAGAAACACCTCACGAAACTCAGATGTAGGACCACTTACCTCATGTCTCTAAAAACATCTAAGTAAGACGAACAGGACAAGCGGGAAACTGCCGAAGAAACAAGGACAAACTCATTAGTGACTTTCTTCTTTGGACCCCTTCACACGGACATGCCATTCTTGGTCGACTAGCGAGAAGTTACCTACAACAGCTCAGCGTGGACACAAGATGCAGTTTAGAAGACCTGTCGGGAGTGAAGGAACTTATGGATGGATGGCGAGAGAGAGAGAGAGAGAGAGAGAGAGAGAGAAAGTTAGGGAAATCTGTGTTAGCAGTGTGACTTGATGATGATGATGATGATGATGACGATGATGATGATGATTATGGATAACATGAATTTGGCATTAAATAATCCACAACGGTTGTAATGCCATAAAACACAAGCTAACCAAATCAAACCAAACCAACACCACCAACGAACTACTAACAAACCTTCCTACTTTTATGTGTTATGATTGTTATTAAACTAAGCCAAAGGACTATTGCTAGTAAGCTAGATTCTTATTGGGTACTCCATAACTTTGTCTTTATGCCAAGACAAGTTTAGCAACTGCGTTTTTTTCTTTCTTTTAATTGCATTTCGTTTGCTTTTAGCTTAACATCATTTTTTCTTTATTTTATTTTATCAAACATTGCCTGTTTGTACTTTGTCTTTTTTTAGTTTAATTCTTTGATTATACACATTGTCATTCATATTAATTCCTTTAAAAGGAAGAGCAAAGAAAATAAAGAAAAGTCACACAAACCCTGATTTTCACCTGACTTAACTGCTTCTCATTCAGTGGGAATCGCGATGGGCCCACGGGACTATTATTCGAGACAAGTTGGAAATCTTTTCTGAAACCAAATTGTTAATTCAGGGAACGTTTTTAATCTGACAACCAAATTAAGCTATCCCACACGGGCAGAATCCCCATCTTCTTCACGTAAACCGGTTTCTCCCTTCTTTGCTCATTTATTTCTGTAAGTGGTTTGTTGATTTCATTTTATTTGATTTGATTTCACTGTTTCTTTTCATCTTTTTGCTTTTCATTAAGATTTCGGCCATTTATTGCGAGCCCTTTCTATATACTTTTATATTTCGGTATGTTGGCTTCTTTGCATCGTTGCTTTTACATACTAATATATTTCTCTTTGGTCTAATCTTTAATTTTATTCATTTAATTTTGCTTTTTACTTATTTCGAATTGATTTTTCTACATTTTCTGTTCCTCACTCTGTCTCTCTCTCGGTCTCTGTCTCTCTCTGTCTCTCTCGTTCGCTTGCTCCTTCCTCTTATAATAGTGTATATATGCGTGACTGAATAGGTGTGTATTAGTATATTTGTATATGTGTGTGTGCGTGTGTGTTTGTATAATTGTATGTCTGAACGTGTTTCTTGGTATTAGAGTTTGTAAGTATGTATATGTGTTTAGGTTCCTATGTGCTTTTCCAATTTCCAATTGATTTCTCTACATTTTCCGCTTTCCTCTCTCTCTATCTCTTTCTCTTTCACTCCTTCCTTGTGTGTGTGTGTGTGTGTGTGTGTGTGTGTGTGTGTGTGTGTGTGTGTGTGTGTGTGCTTGGATATTGGTGTGTGTATGCGTGCTTGAGTGTGTTTGTGTGTGTATTAGTATATTTATACCTGTGTGTGTGTGTGTGTGTGTGTGTGTGTGTGTGTGTGTGTGTGTGTGTGTGTGTGTAATTGTATGGATGCACGTGTTTGTCCGTATTACTGTGTGCAAGCACGTATATATAATTATATTCCTGTGTGCTTGTCCATTTGCGTATGTGTGAAAAGATGTGTCTCTCTGTGTGTGGTGCGTTTGTGTGTGTGTAATTTATGCATTTTTGGACTTGTTCTTGAGTTTCTCTGTGTGAATTCATTTTACATGTCGGTATACGTTTCCCTTTATAAGTTTATATATATTCACACTAGTGTTTGTGTGTGCATTTTCTGTTGTGTTCGTAAGTTCTTATTTCATATGAACGTGTATGTTTGAGTAAGTTTCCGTTTTTGAGTTTTTTTTGCATGTGTGTGTGTGTGTGTGTGTGTGTGATAGTAGATAAAGAAAGAGAAAGATAAATCTTTTTTTTATAAATCCTTTTTATTTTTTTTTTCCTTCATTTTACTCATCATTTATCTTGCCTTCCTTATTTTGTTTTAATTTTATTTGCGTTTTCTACTTAATTTTTCGTTTCAATTTTAAAAAATTTTTTTTTTCTTTCTTCTGATAACTTTTTTGTTATTATTTATATCTTATCTCCTTTCTTTTGACATTCTACATTATCTATGTTACGTATCTTTCATTCTAATTTTAGTATTCTTCGTTTATTTTATCTTTTTTTCTTCTTCTTTTCACCTTTCTTTTTACAATTATTTTTTTTTCTTTTTGCTTTCCTTTTATCATCTCAACTTTCTTTCTGTATTTCCTTCTTCATCTATTTATTATTGAATCTTACTTTCCCTTCTTATTTATTTATACTTTTTTCTGCTATGTTTTTTTATTTTATTTTCTGTTTCTAATCGTCTTTACCATTCAATGCTTTAAGTTTCTTTCTATTTTAGGCTATCATTTTATAATCTTTGTTATCTCATCCAAAGTTATTTTCCTTATTCATTATTCTAATTCTTTCTAATATATTTTTCTGGTATATTTTTCAGTTTCCAAACTTCCTAGTATTTACATTACTTTCTCTTACTTTATTCTATTTCGAGACAAAAGTCTTCCTAAATAATTCTACTCATTCAATGCTACTTTGATTTTCTTTTACAATTTTCTCATATTGCTTTACACTTTCTTCAATTATTTTTTTTTCAATATTAATTATTCGTCTTCATTTTAATCAATTATTTTATCATTCTTTCTTTTATTTTCGTTTTTCTTTTTTTTTTTTCATTCTTTTTGTTCATGCAACTTGTAGATTGTCTCTCTTTAAATAAGCATTTCTAGTTTATTTTTGTCGCCGCCTTTTTTATCCTTTCTTTATCTTCTTTCTAATTCTTCTTTTTTATTACTTAATTCACGATTAATTTTATTCGTTTATTTTTCTACTTCTTTCATTTTATCCTAGGTTTTTCCTTTCTTTCTTTTTTTCTTTCTTTCTTTCTTTCTTTCTTTCTTTCTTTCTTTCTTTTAATTCAAGTCTGCAAACATTTTTACGTGTGATTATTTTCCGTATTTTTGAATGACAAAGAGTAAATATTCAAAGTGAAATACATTTTTTTTAAAGGCTTTTTTCCTTCCTGCATGTTTTTCTTTCTTTCTTTCTTTCTTTCTTTCTTTCTTTCTTTCTTTCTTTTCCCTACATGCATACATTTCATTCCTTCTCATACAGTTGTTCCTTCCTTCTTTCTTTTTTCCATCATTCTTTCCTTTTTCTTTCTTATTTGTACATCCGTCATTATTTCCTTTCTTTTCATTTTTCTTTTCTTTTTTCTTTTTCACTCTAGTTTTTTTTCTTTTTATGCACATCTTCTCTTCCATCTCCTTTATTTTCTTTGTTTCTTAGTTTCTTTGTTTCTTTGTTTCTTTCTCTACCTTATATGCATGTTCTTTCTTTCTTTCTTTCTTTCTTTCTTTCTTTCTTTTCCCTACATGCATGTTCTTCCGTTCTTTCTCATACAGTCTTTCTTTCTTTCTTTCTTTCTTTCTTTATTTCTTTCCCCTACGTACATGTTCTTCCGTTCTTTCTCATACGGTCTTTCTTTCTTTCTTTCTTTCTTTCTTTCTTTCTAATATGAACGTTCCTTTATTCATTCTTATGCCTTCTTCCCTTCTCTCCTTACGTCTTTATTTTCTTTTCTTCATATCCACTTCCTTTCATTCATGTTTTTACTGTTTCTTCCCTTATGGTATATTTGTATGCTCCATTCCTTCTATTTTTTCTTTTTCTTTTAGTTTCGTTCTTTATCTCTTTCCTTTTTCTTTTTTAAATGTATCTTCTATTTCTTCTCCTTCTTTTTTTACTTTTTTCTTTTTTCCCATTAATTCTCTTCTTTAGGTTCTTTTTCTTTTCTTTTCTCTTCTTTCTTTTATTCTTTCTGTTACTTTTTTGGCGATTTATTTCTGTTTCTTCTGTTTTATTTTTTCTTTGTCTTTCGTTCTTTCTTTTTTTTCTCTCCTTACATTTTAAACATATATCTGTATCTATTTCTATCTATTTGTATTCCAATTCTAACTTCTTTCTTTCGTCTGTTCAGATTTAATTTACTTAAAATTTCTTAAAGTTTTAATCATTTTTTAAACAAGAACTCTTTATTTTCTCCTCCTTGCAGATCTATGTCTCCATTTCAATCAGTTCTGTTTTCCTCATCGTCAGCCTTCTTTTATTTTGTTTAATTTCCTTATTTCCTATACGCATCTACATAAGTATGTACATATACACACCTACGTATGCCTAGGTATGTATGTGCATTGAAACACATATAATTTGTTCACAGAATTACTGCGATGCACTTTATTTCAGACATTCTCATTTTTGTATTTTTTTTTTTTCACTTTTGGTCTTTATTTAGTTCTTTTCCTTATTTTTTATTTTTTTTGACGACTAATTAAAATATGACACTGACGGGGTTCTTTTTACTTGACAAGAATGTTTTCAGAAAGAAGCTCACGTCTACCGCTGACGTGGTGACGAACGAAGCAACTTTAGAAAAAGTTCTTATTTTTTAATCTCACCTTATGTGACTTGAATCATCGAATAAACGCTTTATGCCTTCAGAATCTGGGTAAATACTTCAGCCGTCTTCAACTGAGATTAGAGATTAGAATAGACAATAAAATAAAAGGAAAGAAAAGTATAAAAAAAGAAAAAGAAAAGGAATAAAAAAAGTAAAAAAATAAAAGACATGTCAGAGTGAGAAAGATTAAAGTATTTTTCACTTGGATAAATGAGTTACAATAAACAGTTAAAAAAAGGAAACTTACATTGTATCAGTTCCATTTAAATGTCTTGATGATCGGCTGTGGAGCCTGGCAGTAAAATGAGAATCGAATTTTATTTTCCTTGTGCCCTAATCATCTATAACTGGGAATAGGTATGTATTTACGCAACCCGTCCGCTATTTTTTGAAAGGGATTTGATTGATTGATTTTAAGGATATATAAATCCATCTATTTATATATTTTGTCACAAGGATAAGTAATCCCGTTCATCATACATTTATGTTTACATTTTTTTGTTTAGTTGTTTCTTAATCATTTATTTTCTTCATTTTTTGGCACATTGTACGTTTGAATACGTATATTTTTTATGATGATCTCCTTGATTTATAGATGAGATCCTATCAGGTTTTATCTAGGTGGCCGTGGACATGAGAGTAATTGCAATGAAGGGTACTCTACAATTCCCTGTGATCCCGAACAGAATCCTCACCATCAGACGTAAATCAGTCATATACAGGATATTATTGTTTTGTTTTTGTTTTGTTTTTGTTTTTTGTTTTTGTGGTGGAATGGTCTTACTCTTCTGCAGGGGATACAGTCTACGAATTTTAATCCCCCTTGAAAGTGTGTTTTTTTTTACAGAAGTACAGCTGATTATATTTAAGTGGTTTCTTTCTCGAAGACTGGATAAGCGCATAGAGTAAAGTGCCCAGTTTCTTTGTATTTTATCGTTTTAGAAACTGGCCAAAAAACGATCTAGTGTATGTATACATGAGTCTACGTATACATATGTCTATGTGTCCGAACACACACACACACACACACACACACTCTCTCTCTCTCTCTCTCTTTCTTTCTTTCTCTCTCTCTCTCTCTCTCTTTCTTTGTCTCTCTCTCTTTTCAAAAATCTATCGAATATGGATTACTTATTGGCAAACAAATTATAAAAGTAAAACTGTGTTTTCTTGCGTTGGTTTCGGTGGGTCAAAACGAAACAAAAGAAATATCTTGCATCTAGGAAGAAGTAGTTAACTTCTTTGCTTCTAGTGAAATCAAAGAAGGAAGACAAGTTGTCCACTATTCAAATAAAAGATCAAGTGCCACTCTCGAAAAAAAAATCACCCAACCTAACAGTTCAACGTAGTTGTCCATCACTCACTCCTCCGACCAGAAAGCACACAGGCATTTGTTTTCACGGCTACCATAGTACAGATTAGTTCGTTACCCACGCAAAAATTATCGTAGTGGAGTCGCCTATGTTATGCTGATTAATTAAAACGTGTCATATGAAGAACAGTAGAAAAACTCAGGTGGTGGGGAATGGAATACGCCGACTGTATTCCGTGAGTTGATGTTTAGGTGACCAGAGAGCAGCTGCTTTGTGAGATGTTGCTTCCAGGATTTGTAATAAACAACCATTTGCATTCTTATGATTTGTTTGCTTTTTTTTTTAATTTTATGATATATCAACCTTTATAGGTTATTTAATGCCAAATCAATTTTTTATACAAATAAACAGTTCTATTTTAAATAATTCGTTTTAGTATGAGAATAGTTTTGGCTTACCCACAGTTAAATGTCAAAAACAGTTCTTTTCAAACAATTCAGTTAGAATAAATACAGTTTCAAGGTCAAAAACAGCTCCTTTTCAAACAATTCAGTTTATCATACAAAACAGTTCCATTTCAAACAATTCACTTTAGCTTAAGTACGAGTTTAAATGTCAAAATAGTTCTATTTCCATTAAGTCAGTTAACAATGAATATGCAGTTTAAATGTTGAAACATTTCTATTTTAAACAATTCAATTTAGCATAAGTACGCAGTTTAAATAAAGTACGTGGTTTAGATGTCAAAACAGTTCTATTTCAAACAATTCAGTTTAACATAACTTCACAGTTTAGTTCGATTTCGCCCCTAGATTTGACCCACACCACTCCGGGCCAAAGTGGACCTGGGAGCGAGTGGCAATGAAGGGATACTCTGCATTCATTAAAATTCCAGCATGACTGGAACCTCAACATCAGATTGTTTAGTGTTATATCCAAAATACTCGGTGAGGGGCTTACTCCTCTGCAGAGAAGCAGTCTGTGCATTTTACAGCCTCAGTCGACTGGGCAACTTTATAGTTTCGATCAAATGTTTTCTCCATGTAGTGCATCCAAACAGTAGGACTGACTCACACCAACAGTTAGCAAGAAATCTCGATATATATATATGATGATAGAGCCTATTTAGATCCAATATGGAATAGTGTAGATGTAGAGTTAACAATGTGAGTCACCATTCGACATTTACAGGCTTTATTCCAATCAGTTCAAAAACTCATATATGAAATATCATGGAAGACATGTACCCGAGCAAAATCTCTGTTTTATATGAAAAAGATAAATATTCTGCATCAGGGTAATGAAATATGATCGTATTTTAAATATTAAAAAATCAATATGTTTAAACCTACTTAAATATATTTTGCGCCAATGAAGCTCGATATCTAATATATAGATTGGTTTGATTTCTTTGTTTCATGGCATATCAACTAATTGCATAAGGCCGATTTATTAGATAGGCTACTTTATTTTAATATCCTATGAACATTCCTGAGATATCTACTGTAAAATCCATTCTTGTAGGATAACAGTGGTATTACTTTTTAACCTTTACTTTAGGTTATAAGAGCATTCTTACATTTCCCAGAGGTATAAGTAATAAAATAAACACAGTGGCGCGACTGGAGTTTGAACTCGTGATCCTGCTCATTAACAGTTGTGTCGCATAGACCCAAAATTTAATAGGTTTTTAGTTAATTGGTTTGTTGGGTTTTACGACATATGTTCCCTTGTCGCATATTTAATACTAAATCCTGTTCATATATAGATATTATACATATTTGATTTGTAAACAAATTGTTTGCAGGCAACAATATTTAAACGAACACGTGCTCATGGGTTTGAATTCAGCTAAATAGTTTCAAATATTCCCATCTAAGACGAATAATCCTCTTGAGTATTAATCATCTATTTCCTTAGTTAAATTGTTTCCGGTATTGCACTCTAACACTAATAGTTTTATTCGCATACTATTAGATAAATTCAAGCGTTGCTTTTTGATATTAATCATTCAATTCAACATGACTCATTCGTTTGCTGTGCACTCATGCTAAACTAAATTGTGTGAAATAGAACTGATTATTTACATAAAAATGGATTTAGCATTAAATAACCAACAAAGGTTGATATGCCATAAAACCCACGAACCAACCAATCATTTGTTTGCATACAGTTTATTAATTTCAGCTATTGCTATGAAACATTAACAATTCAGATTAACATCAGTTTATACACGGTAAAACAGTTCAAAAGTTTGCTTAAAAGAGAAAGGAGGTGTCCTCGTGGTGAGAAGGTTAAATCGATGAACTGCGAAATTGTAGTAAGCGAGTTTAAAATCCAGTCATGCTATTACGTTCCTTTTCGGATAAATACCTTTGGGAATGATGTAACATAGGACCAAAATACGTTGTATCTGAAAGAAAGGTGTTCGCAGAAAAGAAACACTCAAAACTTGAATTTTAAGGAAGAAAATAGTAGTCGCTTTTATTCTTGGGGACTACTGCGGATTGTAGTTAAAAAAAAGTTTGTTCAAAAGCTTTCTTCCTCCCTCCACTTCTTGGCGATGACGGCGGCGTTGTTCTTTGGCTTCTTGATACTTTCATATCAGTCGAATTGCTGACAGGCTGGTTATGGCATGGGCCGGAGTGTCATGGACCCCTATTGAACCTGTTTAGAAACCAGCCTTGAACTGCCAAAATATCGCTACTTGGTTTCCTTATATAGTGATTTGATGGATCAATTGGAAGTTTCGATGATCACCAGTGAAAACAGTAGTGTTGCACGTGAAAGTTCACACGTGATTATATTAAAATCACGCTTGAACTCTACCGATCAGTCTGCCCGCACGAGCGAGGCCCGTGACATTTTTGATCGTCAGACCCATGTACCCAATAATTGATGACAGCTGATGGGCTCGCGCGTTCTCCAACCTTGAGACCGCTGCAACTCAACGACAGCGCCCGTCCGTAATATTACAAAGATATGAACCCCCTTATCCTCCCAATGCTGTGTTAAATCGTATTGCTACAGTTCTTCTACAAGGATGGCTTAATGATTAAGTAACATATGAAAGTTGATATGCCATTAAACAAAGAAATCAAACTAAAAGAGTATAATCAGAGTGTAATGTGCTTACCGGCTCAATTGAGAATGCTTCGGATGCCGGGCAAAATTTTGACTCACCTTTAATTTATGTGTCTGATTTCCCAGTGCAAAATTAGAATAAGATAATAAAAAGCGAATAAAAGAAAGAAAAACGAATGATGTAAAGAAAAAGAAAGAGCGGAGGAAAGAGAAGAAAAGGAGAAACTCACAAAAATAAACCCAGGTTAAATAACGTATGAAAGAAGGGAAAGTATACGTAGAAAATATATTCATATGGGCTGGAGTTATTTGCTTCCACGTGAATGCAAATGAAATGAAGTAAATGTATTTAAAAAAAAGAAGGAGTCATCTCTACTCAAAATGGCAGTGCTCTGAAATTACAAGACAAGTTCACGTACCTCGGTAGTAATATCTCGTCTACTGAAAATGATGTTAATATAGGTCTAAAGAAGGTGTGGAATGCTATCGATAGGCTATCGATCATATGGAAGTCTGATATATCCGATAAAACGAAACGGGGTTTCTTCCAAACTGTACCTGTGTCAATACTATTGGAACACATGGACATTTATAAAATGCATAGAGAAAAAAGCCGGATCGGAACTACAAAAGAAAACCATGTCCTATTCTGAACGATACCTGGAAGCAAAACCTCTGGAAATTAGAGCTAAAATACAGCTAATAAGATGAACAAGACATACAGTACATTGTTGGAGAAGAAAGGACGAACTCATAAGAGACGTTCTTCGATGGACCCGTACTCATGGACATGCTGATCTTGGCCGACCAGCTAGAACTTATCTACATAATCTCTGTGCGGACTGATGATGCAGTTTGGAAGACCTTCCGGGAGAAATGGATGATTGGGATGGATGGAGAGAGAGACAGACAGACAGAGTCAGGGAAATCCGTGCCGGCAGTTCGACGATGATGATGGTATATATATATATATATGTGTGTGTGTGTGTGTGTGTGTGTGTGTGTGTGTGTGTGTGTGTGATTTGTAAAAGATTATTTTGTAGGCAACATTTTCAAATGAGCCAGAAATCATTTGTTCGCACACAGTTAAATATTTTCTATTATTGTTAATACTAAGAGTTCTATTTGCACTTTGCTAAATGTTTTCCAGTATTGCAATCTAATACTAATAATTCGCTTAATGTTAATCCTTTGTTTGCCCACAGTTAAATTGTTTCAAGTATTGTAAATGATTAAACAGTTTTATTCGACCTTTATCTGGGACCTGAACAAGTGCTACCACTTGGAGTCGGTGTGGACGTGGGAATAATGACAATGAATGGGCTAATTTTCATTCCCCAATTCTCCAGGAATGGACCTTCACCATCTGATTGTTTAGTGTCTTGACAAAGACACTTCCGGTGAGTTCTTAATCTTCACCAGAAATTCAGCCGGCATATTCTTCAGTCTCAGCCTACTTGACATCTTGTATTTTACAACTATCTCTGTTTGGAATATTGTAATGAACCAGATGCGTGCGAAATTAAATCCAATATCCTAATTATTAATTTTTGCATTGGATTGTTTTGTCAGTCTTTTCCTGTGAGGGAGCATATTTCAACTCTTTTCCTTTATTAAAATTGGTTAAAACATAACATTTTGGCAGAAAATATTATTTCCAATTCATTTGTTTTTGAAGTTCACATTCATTGTGATAACGGAAAAGTGATTTTTCCTCTTTAAATTAAACTCTTCTGGGAACATCACTCTAGTCGATTTTTTTTACACTTTTTTCACAATGCCCTTAACATTTTAACATGAACTGGTTAAACTATTCTTCCTAACCATGTCTACATTCAGAAATGTATCTTTTACAAGAGAGATATTACAACTGCTAAACACCAGAAACACAAAAGACGCAAAGGGGGATTTTGGTCGTCTAAGGTAACTGAATAATGCGATGGTTTTGCCCCCAAAACAACCTTGAGCAAGATGTGATAGAGGAAATGCTGGGATATTCAAAATCTTTGCATTCTTTGTGAACAGTCCATGAATCCCTCAAATTCTCTAAATCCCTGGAAGGAGAACATTGATTGCCTGATTGATCGATTGATTTTAACTGCATGTCAATCCATCCAAGATTGTTTTTATTCCAAGAGATTAGGTAATACCTTTCATTATAAGTACGACGATTAAGACATTTGGGCAATGCTTAACAAGAATGGACTAGTGTATTAGTGACGTTCTCTTATAAACACCAAGACATGGACGCTTGGATGTTGGCCGAGCAACAATGACTTACATAAACTCTATACAGATCCTGGATGCAGTCAAAAGAACGTGTCAAGAGCAATGGACGTTGGCAATTGATAACGAAAGAAAGTCAGAGAACTCCGTGCTATTAGCATG